>SNQJ01S0084663.1:60365-86937 GCA_010110895.2 Picea sitchensis | reverse complement strand
TTGCCATCAATGCCAAAGGGGGAGATTGTTGGCAAATGTTTAATAGGTAGCGTAAGATTTTCATTGATGGCAAGTACATCAGTAATGATGGCTTGAGTACAGCCACGACGATCAACAGGCAAATAGAAGATAAGTCTAGGAAGATCGAATGATCGAAGGCAACACAACATTGATCAGGCATGATGAAGTCCCCTAAAGTTTGTGAAGTATTTATGATCGTTGGATCCCATCCAAAATTCCTGATAGAACGATGACCGTCAGATCTCAATGTAGACAAGAGGAGTGTGCATATATGGAGGATAGATCTCGGGCGTTAGATCCAAGCGCAGGGTCCGACCACCATTGGATCGAGGAGAACCTGCACGATCTTTAAAGTGCAAGGAGTAGAGGGCTCAAAAATCCCGAAAGCAGGAGGACCGTCCATCTCAGAGGATTATGTGGACCATTGATCCGACTCCGTTTCAGAGTTTCGAGGATTGCATGTTGGAGATGTCAAAGAAACAATGCAACAGGAATCCTGGTATCGCGATATGCGAAATCCCAATTCAATCTGAGCCGTTAGATCAAGATTGAATTTGGACCGTTGATCCCAGTCAATTCCGGTGTTTCGCAAATCGAGTATTGAACATGTCAAACATTATTAACATCAGGAATCCCGATATCGTGATATGTGAAATCGTGATTTAATCGCAGCCATTGCATCGAGATTAGATCTGGACCGTTGATTCGACCCCATGTCAGAGTTTCATGAATCGCGACATAGAGAGACAAGAAAATAACGCAACAAGAATGCCGAAATTGCGATATGCGAATTCACGATTCAATCACAGCCATTGAATCAAGATTGAATCTAGACCGTTGAATCCAAGTCCATTTCGGGAATTCGAGGATCAAGAGTTGGAGATGTCAAGGAATGTTAACATCAAGAATTCCGATATCGCGATATGAGAAATCGCGGCGTAATTGCAACCGTCAGATCAAGATGTGATCTGGACCATTGATACGACTTCTTTACGGAGTTTCGTGGATCGGGATTTGAAAGTGACAAGAACATTCACCACAGGAATGTCAAAATCGCGATATGTGAAATCGCGAAATGAATTGAACCGTCAGATCAAGTGTTGATCAGGACCGTTGATCCCACACCATTTCGAGGTATCAGGGATCGCGACTTGGAGAGTCAATATGCCTCATCTCCAGACTCACGAAATGCGAAATTGCGAAAGCGCCTTATGCATAAGGCTGTGGTCACAGCCCTTGGTCACATCAGCGAGAGATGGAGGAAAGAGCTAGAGCAACCAAGCTCCTTTTCGGGGATCGTGACTGGGAATGTCGAGATGCATGTTCACACGAATGCTGAATTGTCGAATGCCGAAATGTCGAAATGAATGCAAGATCCCATGGATTCAATCCAACGGTGCAGGTGAACATGAGCATGATCGAAGGGCTAATATTGATCCTCACAGTGTAATTTCTAGAAACCATTGATGGTTTCTACCAGAGGATACGAAGAGACTTCTGTGTGATTTCTAGAGGAGCTGAAGAGTTACAAGGAATTTGCCAGTGGAATGAAGACGATTCGTGGAGGAAATTGACAGCTGGATGAGGGTTGGAGCCTGTAACTAAAACAGAAAGGATAAGCTCGACTATGCCAGAGAAGACGAATAGTCTAAACTGCCAGAGAGGTTGAGGAATCTCAGTATAACATACAATGATGCTGGACACGCAGGGCGAACCACTAGAGAAGCTGAAGAGTCACGATGATGATCAGACATAGCACTCGAGAGGTGGAGGATATCGGTGTAGAGTCAGCATGCAGAGGCATTGCGAACAGTGCATGCACAAGGTGCACAGAAGCTATAAGTACACGGTACAGAGAAGAGATGGGGTTGCTGTTGCTGTTGGTGTTTGCTGTGGTTGCTGGTGTGCTGGGGAAAATTCAAGTGTGAGCAAGGAGGCAGAGAGTAGGAGCAGAGTTGCACGCTAGAGGAAGGTTGCATCAAAGGGACATGACGCACAGAGAAGAAAAAGCAGAAGAACAGACAACACAAGTGAAGTGTGCAGAAAGGCAATGAAATAGACAGGGAAACGAAATGCAACAGAACAGTGATGAGTCTGGTAAGCCATTGTTGAACATCATATCACTGTAATAAGTTTCAGTAGAAAAGATTTATATTTCAATGTGGTTGGGAGGTGCTAGGGAGGACTGGTGTCCTCAAAGGTTCAAGTGGGTGCTTGAACAAAGGGAGTTGGTGCTTCCTTCTAGTTGGTTCTAGAGAAACCAGTGAGTTGGTGCTTCCTTCTAGTTGGTGCTGGAGAAACCAGGGAGTTGGTGCTTCCTTCTAGTGAGTGCTAGAGAAAACAAAGAGTTGGTGCTCTCAGAAAGTTGCAGCTTGCAAAACTGAGGTTGTAGCCTCATTATGAGTTGGTGCTCATATGTATGATACTATAAAGAATGTAACTATTACTTATCATACAAAGAAAAAGAGGTTTTTACCTTGCATGGGTTTCCTCGGGAAATATCTGTCTCTGTGTTTCTCATATATGTGAATGATGCTGAAAGTGCCATTGTTTATTTCCCTGCATTACTGTGATCATCATTCAGTGTCTCTACAAAGAGTTTAAAAGAAGCATAATTGTTTAAGCACGGTAATAACTAATTCACCCCCCCTCTCAATTGTCCAACATCTCTAACACAAGAGATAAACATGACGTCGTGTGAAGGAGAGTCAAGGAGATTTACCCTATGAAGCTTGACTGAGCGTAGTGGATAGATCATATATTGGGGGTTTTTCCTGAAGTGACACAAAATTATTTGGCATCAGTCCTCTGCAAATTTTGAACCTGGTTGATGTTTTCCTAAAGTGATATTGTCCCTCTTTGCATCAGTCCTCTGGAGCTTCAGACCTAGTTTGAGATTTTATGAAGTGACATTGGCCCTTTTGTAGACAATCCTCTGGAAGAGCTTCAGGCTTAGTTATCCTGCCCATACGTTCGATCCCAACTGTCGACTATACCCCCTAGACGCTGACTGCGAGTTGGTGACCTTACTCGATTTTCCTAGGGATCTCATAGGTGATTGCGGGGGATTGCCGTGGTACCCGGGGCAGATTTTGTATCACAATTTTCAGTATTGTTGGAGGGTGCCCCACAAAGTGTGGGTACTTGCACATGATAAGGCTGGTTAGTGGAGGTCATGATAATTTCTTCTCACTCCTTCATTTGTTGGTCCACAAAACTTAATCAACCAATGCCTTTATCCGGAAGGTCCCTTTCCACTTTTTCATTTCTTTGGACTCATGACCTCATCCACCTGGGATGAATAATTTGAAAAGTTGTTTCCTTGTGATGTTTCTCTTAGGTATTTTTATTGGAGTGTTGCTTTGTGTAGTCATCCTTAGGTTGTTTCAGTATCACCGCTTTTGGATCATTTATTCGGGGCGGTTGATCAACCTCTCTGTTGGTCGGGAAGGACCCCTGGTATTTCTCATGAAAGCATGGAGTTGGCTCCTAGAAGACATGGGTCTTTATACCACTGGTTTTCTAGAGTTAGTGTGTGAGACTTTTATGGACATGAACAATCTCACGAGGGACGAAATTGTGCATAAGAATCATATGTGAATAGTTCTTTAGGATGCCAACCAAGAGACCCCTGTCCAGGGGGATTTTTGTGCTTTTCCTTTCTTTATAAATGTTGGTGCCCCCTTGATGGCCACTTTGAACATTCCTGGGTTGAATGTAGGACTACCGGTTTGGTTGTGTACCATTCTGAATGTCCTGAATTCTCTTGATACTTCTAAGATAAGGAACCTATTTCAAGGGCATAGTACAGATTTTGATCCTTTACTTTCTACATCCGCAAAGTTTACTTGTCCTCCTCCTCCCCCTTTCGGTGAAAGTCTTGCTACTAGTAACCAGAAGTATAAGAGAAATAGGAAGAGGAAGGGTAATAATAAGAATTCACCAACCTCTGTCAGTCATGCTGAAGACAAGAAACTAGCCACTATAAGCCATGCTAGGGGAAAAATTCTAGTCACTGCTAGTCATGCTGGATAAACTTCACCAACCTATGAAAGTCGTGTTGGAGATCAAATGCTAACCTTTCTAAGTCATGTTAGAGATAGGTAAAAAACCTCTGCGAGTCATGTTGGATTCCTGTCACCAACCACTGGGATTCATGCTGGGAGTAAAATTCCAGTCACTTCTAGTCATATTGTCATCTAGTCACTGACCTCTACGAGTCATGTTGGAGTCTTGTCACCAACCTCTGCTAGTCACGTTGGAGATGTGCAACTAGCCTCTTCTATTAATGTTAGGGGAAACCCACCAGCCTCTACAAGTCATTATGGGGGCATTAAGATGATTGAGAAGCCTAGACGTACAAGACGTAAGCCCAATTTGCCTTGTAATATTTGCAAAGGAGATCACCTTACTCATTTGTGCCCTAGTATTTCCATGGTACAAGAAGTGTGGTCCTTGTCTAAAGGCCCTTCTATTTCTGAGTAATTTTCAGTTTCCTAGCATTCTAATCAATCTTTGGTTTACAAAGCGATCATGCCGATGCAATCTTCAGTCGACACCACTCTTGTTTTGGGGGGTGATGCGTATCTTGACCATGTTGTCTCACATCCTTTTCAACCAGTGGTTGAGGAAGTGGTCACACCGATGCAATCTTAGGCCAATCCCAATATTTTCTTAGAGAGTGACAAGTCTATGGAAGTGGTCTCACCGATGGAATCTTTGGCTGATACCACTCTTCGCTTGGAGAGTGACAAGTCTAAGGAAGTGGTATTTACAATGCAATATTCGATTGATCCCACTCCTATTTCAAGGAGTGATGTGTCTTTTGACCGTGTCCTTACCATTTCTTGTTCAATACATTTTGAACAAGGGGGCATTCCACCCTCTTCGAGTACACCCCCTCCAAGTCCTAGGATGGTTTCCTTTGATTGGAATGATATTGTAGAGCCTCACCTTCCTTATTCTGCACCCTTACAGATAATGGTTGGAATTAATAAATTAGGCATTCACCAAAGTATTGTAGATGAAGGATCCTCTGCAAGTCTTTTATCATCCTCAACTTGGTAAGCTTTGGGTTCTCCTAAGATTGTGTCATCTACCATCGAGTTGTTGGATTTTGACAGAAGACCTGAATGTTTGGGGATTCTTCCTCAGTTTCCTATCATGTTAGGTGGGAAGACTATCCTCGTCGATTTTTTAGCGGTGCCAAACCCTTTAGACTTTAATTATGTGTATGCAATGAATGCTATGGTGTCTACACTCTTTTGTGTGATGCAATTCCCTCACAACGAAAGCATTGCGACTATTGATAAGCTTTCATTTGATAATAACCATCCTAGTTTGACTTTACCTCAATTTTCCCCTTTTCGTGTTCCTAGTGTTCAGATAGACTCTTACCCGCCAAGGGTGAATTATGTGGCGTCTTATCCTCGATGTTCAATTTCTCCTGAGAGGGATCCTTTACAATTATATTCTCCTTCTTGAGACAAGGTATCGACAATAGATCAGGTGTTTTATCTAGTGGGGGAATGGGAGCCCTTGCTTCCCCCTATTGGCTTGCATAATCTGGCGTTTCCTCTTGAGTCTGATATTGTTGTTTGTAATACCTCGAGCCCTGGTATTTGTGAGCTATCGGGACCCGGTTTCATGGATGTTGATTTGCCTTCAGAAGAGGCCATCCTTGAAGCTATGATTATGGATCTTCAACCTCCTCTTGAAGTGGAAAGTTTACAATTTTGTTAACAATGAAACCCTTGGATTGAGCCTAGAAATGGGCTCTACCTGGAGCAATACTATGCATAAGCCATAAGTTTTTGCGATCCTCTGTACATATTGTATTTTTTAGGGTTTCTGGTTTTCAAGTTCTGTATTCATTAATACTCGTCTTTATCAAAGGTTTCTATATTGGAATTATTAACTTATGGGTGAGTGTTTTTGGTCTTATATACAAGACTTTGGAGACATTTTATTTGCTACCTTTTCATTCCATGTCAATTTGTTCTGATAGGTAATGATTTCAAAAATGACATATAGGTTAGGTATTCCCCTCCACGCATCTTTGCATTATCCATTTTTTTATTCATTCAGCCTTAGGATCGACCCCACTGAGTTGCGACACAGAACCTTCTCTGTTGTTTATAAGTGTTGTAATTCATGTGGTAGAGCCTACCTTCCATGGGTGTCCTAGTTTAGAATCCCTTTGTATTCTAGTGCCTATTCTACAAGATCTCTATTAGGCTTGGGAGTCCCAGTTAGTCCTACAATGACTTTGCATTCAAACTTCATGCTTCTTGATTTTTCCCATGGGACCCCCTCCCTTACATGCTGCTCATAATTACATTATGGAGTCCATAGTTAAGCTCTTTTCAGTCTCCTTAAAATTGAAAATATTACCGAGTGACCTTGTTCCTTTTATACTCGTTAAACGATCATGAAGGAACGTCTATTCAACACAAGTTTACCCCTTTTTCATATTGAAAAAACTATTTACGAAAAAAGTATACTCTAGTCTATGGGATAGAAGAGTTCTCCTAAGTTGTGTTTTATACTTTTTCGGGCTTAGGGGACTAAATTTACGAAAAAGGATGAGGGAGTCCATAGTTAATCTCTTTTCAGACTCCTTAAATATGAAAATATATTCGAGTGATCTTGTCCCTGTCACACTCATTAAAAAGGTTTTGAAGAGATGTCCTTTCGGTACAAGTTTAACCCTTTTTCGGACCGACTGGACTATGTACAAAAACATAATACTATGGCCCCAATGACCAGAACAGTTCTTTGTGGTATGATTTTATTCTTTTTCGGGCCCTGGAGACTAAACTTACGAAAAAGAACATCATGGGAGGTTTACTTCCCAAAGTTGAGTTGTAACTATATCTTCATATTGATTGCTCATGCTTTTAGGCCTAATGCCAAATTCAACATGCTATCGTTGAACCAATCACACACACATTCCTATCAGTTCCCAACCTTGCAATTTATGCCCTTGCAACTTGATACCTTATCCATGGAGGGAACATCCCCCAAGTGTCCTTATCCTGCACATGCTTCCTTGCATTGAGCATAGGCATGTTCCTTGCACTATGGAACTAGTTTTCTTTCCCGTGACACTTGTTCCTTCCATTATACGATATCATTCTTTTATTCTTTTTTTAGGCTTCTATAACATGAAAAAGACAAAAAAATAAAAAAAACCAAAAAGAATGGGAAAACATATATCTCTTTTATTGGTAGCAGTCTTGTCACCCTTGAACAAAGCACAATCTTGAGTCAATATCTCATTGTTTTGGGTTTAGTATGGCTTTAGGAGACATTTTCTTGTTTTGAGTTTTTTTTCCCCCAATTGGTTAATCTTCCAACTATATGGAGCATTTGTTGATGCCTCCTGCAACACAAATGTATCCCAGCTTATAGTCATGCTGCTCGAGTCACATAATGTGTCGTGCTTATGTTCAAGGGAAAGTTTTCAACCTGTGTTGGATATTCTACAGTTATCCTTTGACCTTACAAGTCATCCTTCCCAAGTCATTCTCATCATCACGAGTATCAGTCTCTTCACATGATCTCTTACAAATAATTGGCCTTCCACCACCCCTCATGCTGGTTGATGCAGGAGGATGCCTTAATGCCTTCCTTCCAACAGATGTATTCCCATTGAATTCAACACATATTGCTCTGGGAGAGGGATCTAGAGTTATGTTTGGTACCTTGGGGATTGCATTCATCAGTGGCAGGTTCCCTCACTATTGATAGTGGGAATACCTCAATGTCCCTAGCTCGATAGTTTCTACCAAGTGTTCGATGCCAAATCATTCATTCACACTTGTTATATAGTACCATGGTACCTTGAATCCCATTATCATTATCAGTGAGTTGTCTCGTGTTTGTTAACGGTATACATCAATGACAGGTAATCAAACAATGTCTCGCTGTGTTCGACTTCAACTCATCTATTCACATAATTTAGACTTGTACCAAGAAGGATAGTTGTGAAGAATTCAGGTGAATTACGAGCATCATATTTTTTTTTCTCCTTTCCGAATCATATGGTGCCACCTCACAGATATTGGTACTTGCAGAGGATCGATTTTTTCATTCTCTTGGTCCCAGATATCCTCTATTCTTGATCTTTAGACATATCTCCACCGTGTATGTATTCGTGGCTACGATCTACTTGGACATGGATCCACTGTGTATTCCTCGTGACCATGATTGGTACTTCGTATTTATCACATGGATCCACTATGTATTGTTCATGACATGGACATTAGTCATACTTTCATATGTACCATGGATCCACAGTGTACTTGCTTTTGTGACCATGATTATATCACTCCTAAGCATGGGTATTCCTGACTTAGGAGGAAAAACTCTTCTTTGATCTTTGTTGACAGTTATTGTTCTTGAGTCAGTTGTTCGGGAACCTTCAAGGGTACTTCAATGCATCCTTTCCTCTAAGAGTTTATAATGTATTTCAGCCATAATTTTTCCCTTCTTTCCTCACACATTAGGGGGCATTCGTTATAGCACAAAATGCCACACCTATGCATTTGTTCCATGAACCAACCCTTTCCCAATGCTGGTTAGAATTTTACCCAAAAGACATCTCAAAAATCATTTAAAAAACATGCCCTAGGATAATATCCATGGGTTTTCCTAGTGCAACACGTGAAGATCTGCGACTTTCCATACTGCAACCCACAGATTCCCCCAAAATTTGGGAAAAGTAAAATAATTCCGTGTTTTCGGGCGAGTTTTTCGGTTGGGCTCGTTTCCTAATGACCCTTTACCATACACAATGAAATTCAACTCCCCAAACCTCTTTGTGAAGATATAAAACAACCATAGAGGGATAAGGAGAGGTCAAGTCCCTTTATGCAAATTTATGCTGATCTAGAAAGCCTCCCTTCCCTATAATTATTTGAGCAACACCCCCTGTAGCTTGTAAACTCCTTTTCCAACACTTCTTTTTTATGGTATATGACTATAGGGTGTCTCCTTATCCCTATCTGAGTCATTGAAGGAACATTATATTGGTTGATTTGATGCTTGAGTATTCCTGGAGGAACCCAGACAATTAGCTTCAAGTTGATGCCTAAGGTTGGATGAGGTTGTAAATTACCTTTTTCACTTGTTGATAATAAAAAGTTTATTTTCCCTTAGATTTTGTCTTCAATGTATGTTTATATTTGTACTTACTTTGAATATGACATGTAACATGCACATGCCTTTGAATGCATAACTACTGTAGTTGCAAACCTTCTTTTGTATCTATATTGTAGGTTGGTTCCCGCAAAATATTAGGATCTCTTCAACGACTTGGAGCGGAGATCGAAATTAGACGGGAGAATAAGGTGCATATTCTTTTCTTCTTTCTATCCCTATTTCCTCCTATTTTAAGTAGTTATTGTCCTTAGCTTTTGTGTGCTTGTCTTTGAGGGGAGACTGTTATCTCTATCACTTAGTCTTGCTCTACTGTGATCCTGACCCAAGATCATAGGGGAAAATTCCCTTAATCAACCAAGAAGGCACAAAAGACACAAAAACATATAACACACTAAAAGGATTGACCAATACACTAAATTAACTAGATTATATAACAAAGAATGAAAAAACCAAAAGACAAAGATCAAACAAGGGAACTAACAAAAAACAAGAGCTATGGATAATAAAATCACACATGCTAAAGGATCAAAGCTAGAAAAAGTAAAAACAAATATAGGAGGACATAGATGAGAAGATAGAAAGCCCCTCTAATTTACCTATTTCTTTTGAGGTGGATAAGAGGGAGCTAGTTCTCACTGATCTCCAAACCCCCATCTCTATTAAGGTTGTCAGGGTGTTTTATAATATCCATTGCTTCTCTGATATGACACTTAAAATAATGGTTTTCTCTAGCAAGGATTTTGGTGTCTTCTAATCAAACTTGATGCTTGGTAGTTAGGGAGTGATCTACAAGTGCTAAGTTGCAAGTGTGCTCATATATGATATTAGCACTATGCTCCTTTATCCTAATTCGAAGAGAACGCCTAGTTTCTTTGATGTAACATTTTCCACAGGAGTAATCAACATGGTAGACCCCTTTGTACTGATTGTGGTCAAAACTATCTTTCATGGATCTCATTTTCTACTTGACGGTTTCCAATGGTTTGAAATAGGCTTTGATATATTTTATTTTCAATACCTTGGCAATCCTATTAGTGAGCCCTTGAATGTAGGGTAAATAAGCTATTTTACTAGAGTTGTGGTTGTTAATGGGTTGAGGACCATTACCTGATCTCTCCATGGCTCTTCTCATGGCATTCATGATGTCCTTATTTATATATCCTATGATTCTAAAAACCTTGGTTAGGTGATATTTTTCATGCTCGAGGTGTTCCTCTTTAGAAATTTCGATAGCCCTAGTGGCCAAGGTGCTAAGAAAACTAATATTTTGAGAAGTGTTCCTATGGGTATTTTCTACATCACATATTGGATTCTTGACCACAATGGGAGGCACCAGACTATCAAATTTGGGTGATTTTCCATTAACATAATGATATGGTGTGATATGATGAGGGATCACCTTCAACCATTTACATTTTGAACAACCACACACTATTAAGTTGTCATAAAAGAATCTAGTTCATGGTGAATTACCATTAGCCCAACATGGATATTGGAATATGACATGTTATAGTGGGAAAGGTAAAGTGGATTTCTATTTTCATCTACCATATTCATGTAGTATCTTTCTCCAAATAAGAGCTTGTGGATTTTTTGTACTAGTGGAATATCCTATGCATACGAACTTGATCCCCAACTAGGATCCTATACAATTCAATGCACAATTATTCAAATGCATATGAAAAGGTAGCGTGAATTTAATAATGTAATCAAAATATAAATAAAATATTGACCTACAACAAATGGTGAGGGAGAACTTAGTGAACTTGTAATGATATGGAATGATTAATTTGAAGGATCAACCATTTGATATTCAATTTTTTTCCCTTATAATTGAGACAAAAGAAAAATCATATGTGTGTGCATTCTAGAAGAAATTTTGGAAAGCATGTAACATTCTAACTTCAAACACACTTTTTAATGTCTTTTCTAGGTAAATGGTGTGCCTATTTTACGTTGGCACACCATTGTGTTTGTTCATACAAGATGCACTAGTGTTCCGGATGATAAAAAATGATGCACACTGAATAAAAATATAGTCAAGCAGCTTCATAAAGGAAAACCTTTTCAAAGTACTAATTGTGGAGGTTTACTCTTCTATTTTAGTTGAAAACAATGCTATGATGCGTTTATGTTAACATAGCACATCAATGTGCATAAAATTAACATGTGTGCCATGAACTAGGATTTTTTTTTTTATAGAAAAGTAAACTGCTCATTTTTCATCAATGTACTAAAAATAAAATGGAAAAAGGAAAGTATATCGTTTTGTAAAAGTGACTTAAACAAAACCCTAAACCCTAATCCATTTTTGTTGCAAAAGTTAGAGGGGAGGCTTCTGCAAGAGAGATTTACTAGGTAAGAGATTGGAGTGGGCATATTTTTGTAAAGAGGGGAATTTGTAATGGGACACCATGGGTCACATACAAAATTGCAAAGGAGAAATGTTAGGTATGTAATTTCATTCTCTTCATCTGAACAAATTTTCCCTCAAGTGATTAAATTTTTTTGATAATCTTTTTTATTTATTCCTATTTATAGTTCATTTCAACTAAATAGAAAAGTTTAGACTCACCTTCAACAGTATAAACCCTATCTTCCCCTTTTATGTTGCTTCCCTTTTGTTTTATATCACTACAAACCCTAGCCATAGGGGTTTAGTTTCTACAACGATTTTTTTTGGGTCTTGTATTTTAGTGTCTATAAAGATCATGTTTTGGGGTGTTTTGAGTATTTGTTGGCCTCAACCTTTGATGTTAATAATATTTTAATGGATTATGACGTTCATTGTGCTGGATCCCAAAACATCTCCCTATCAATGTTTTTTAAAGGATTTTAAGTTGCACAGTGCACATGTTACAATAACTACATATTGGTGCATTGTTGGTGAGCACTGCGTGGCACTTTTAGATTGTAAAACAAACATTCATGGGTTTAACAATGCACAATATATAGTTAATATGTCATGATGCATTGTTTACTATAGAGTGCATTGATTATCCATGTCATTTTTTTTTTTTTTTTGGTTTAGTGGTGCGCACTATATAGTAAATACAGACTGATGCATTTTCCACTGTATAGAGCACAATTTTATCCTCACAAATTTTAAAAAATGTTTCAAGGTTTTGTGGTTCTCCATATATAATTAAAGACATTGGGGTTAAGAAATGTAGAAGGAAAATTGGTGCATCTGGGTGATAGGAGCATGTGGGGTTATGTTTTCCCCAGAAGGAAATAAAGATCTCACATTTTCATGGAGTTTGGGAAAGGCAACAAACAACTAGGTGGAATCATATGCTCTCCTCTAGGGTATTCTCTTATCCAAGCAACATGAGTTCAATTCTTTAATCATTATTGGAGATTCAAAGGTGGTAATCAATCATTTCCGTAAACAATCCCTCCCGCAAGACATAATACTCTAGAATATGTTCATAAGGATTCACAAGGAATTGGAAGCATTGACATCTTTTCTCCCCTTTCCTGTACTTAGATCCAATAATACCATAGCATACTCTTAAGCTAACTTAGCTGTCAGGGATCATGTTGGAGGTTTATTCTCTAATGAAATTCTTTATTTTCCACATTCCTTAGTCTTACATGTATTGGGTTAAATCTTGGTGGATAGGCCCTCTAAGGTTCCCAATTCATTACATAAACACTCTTGTTAGCCTTGCCACATATGGGAATATGAATTTGACCTACGTATCCTTGGAAGTGTATGTGTCATTAAACCTGGTCTCTCGATCCACCCCACTTCATGCATCTAGCTATCCTCCCATTGATTTAAGCATGTGGTCTCTATATCTCTCCTAGTCAATACTCTCAAGCTAAGCTTAGAATGATACCTCATTCATGGATCGAGCTCTTCTCACAAGTTCTATGGCGTCACCTTGTACTTTACTAGCTATACCCACATTTAGTAATCATGCCCTATCCATCCTGAATGGGTTATGTAGGTTACGTGAAAGGACAATACAATTAATAGCTCCTATTTTCGACATCCAGTAGTCTTGGTGGTGGAGACTGCTCGCACACAACATGGGGAGAATTAGGACGGCTCGAGACATAGGAAGTGATGTCATAGTTATTATGTCTCAACAGGTTACAAGTCCCAAATTTTTATAATTGTGTGTGTTCATCTTGTGAAAGTATAGTGCTGGAATTCGAGGAGGCCCTCTAACACAAATACTAGGAATGGAAAATTGTAGAGCTGGTCATGCGCGTTGGAGACGAGAAGTGCAGGAGTATGACTACGCTACATTGGAACAAGATTTTCAAGCCATTCACATTCATATGGACAAATTATCTTCCCAATTATCTATCAACATGGAATTACTGATAGAACATAGGTCCAAGCAACAAAAAATTGAAGATGAAGTGGGTGCAATCCAAACAAAAGTAGAAGAATTGTGTCAACAATGAGTATCTCCTAGACCAAAAAGTGAAACGATAGGGATCTTAGATGAAGCCTCCTCACCGAGTCCTCATGTGTTTTTGGACCCAAATATCCCTCTCGACCATGAATTTGAAGAATCAGATCACTCTCCAAAAGCATAAGCTGAAGAAATGGACAAGAAAGATACTCAACTTTTGTTGTTAAAGCATGCTTTGTTTTTGTCTATTTTGTTTGGGAACTTTTTATAGGATTTAAAATTGTAAGATCTTTATAAATCTTCTTGTTAAAATGATTCAAACTAGATGGTTCATAGATATAATCATTGCACAACCTGATTTTGAAAATTTAGTGCATCTTGGCTATGCTTCTGTAATTTTTGAATCCGTGAGTTCTCTCACAATTTTTGATTAATATGTTTCCTAGTTTCTTTCAAAAAAAGAAGAAGGAAAATTGGTGCATATTATTGTTTTTTTTATGTCAAGGATGGGCAGAGGGAATAACTCTATGCTTGATTTATTTACATTAACATGAAACATTCATAAATACCATGTGAAGTGACCTTTTCTTTCATCTTCCAATAGGTTTGAATGACTCTTTCTATTCACCTATGACTCTTCATGTTTCTCCTAAATAATATTTACAAAGTATCTCAACCCATAAGTATTATGTATCTAACATTCCCCACCTTAATCCGAAGGGGTGTTTGTGAGTCCAAGCATCATTCTGAACTTTTCAAAATTTTATCTTCGAAGCACTTTGGTGAAGACGTCCACGATTTTCTCATTTGTGGAACAATGTCTCAAGTGAACATTCTTGGCCTTTACATGATATAAAATCAAATGGTACTTTGTGTTGATTTTCTTAGTTCGATCATGGAATATGGGAATCTTGGCCAAATTAATTGTAGAAGTTTTTTCAACTAGAAGAGGAGTAGAGTTCACCTATTTCTCCTAGAAATATTCAAGTATTTTCCTGAGCCACACAATCTCCTTTGTTGCTTCTACAACTGCCTAATATTCTTCCTCTGTTGTGGAATATATTGGAACTAACTATTTGTGTGATCTTCATGGGATAGCCACTGATCCAAGACTCATGAGGTAGCCTTAAGTTGACACTCCATTTTCTTTATGCCCATCAAAGTCTAAATCACAATATCCAACCAGGTTGAAGTCAACCACCTTAGAATATTTAAGTCTAAAGTCTTGAGTTCCCTTCAAATATTTTAGAACTCTTTTTGCAGTAGACCAATGCCCTTCACAAGGTTTTTTCATAAACCTAGAAAGAATCCCAATGACAAATGAAATAACTTGTCTGGTGGTGGTAAGGTAGATAAGACTTCCCACAAGCTAGTTGTACTTGGTTGCATCCTCAAATTCATTCCCTTCTTTGGATGTGATCTTCAAATTATGTTCCATAGGAGTAGTGAGAGGGTCACACTCATCCATGCCAAACTTATCAACAATTCTCCAATGTACTTATTTTGGGAGATGAATATGTACTTTGGATTTTGAGTCACTTCAATGTCCAAGTAGTAGTGAAGATGTCCCAAATTTATCATCTCAAAGCCTTTCTTCAATTCTTTATTTAGAAGAATTCATACCAATTTAATTCTTTCTTTAATTTAATTTTAGAAGATTCTCAGTTAGCTTTTCATACCAAGCTTGTGGTGCTTATTTCAGGCCATATAAGGATTTGATGAATTAACATACTTTCTATTCTTGTCCCTTAAAAAAAAAACCTTTTGGTTGAGACACAAAGGCATTCTCCTTCAAGTCTCCATTCAAGAAAATAGTCTTCAGATCCATTTGATGAAATCTCCATCTATTATATGATGCCAAGGAAAATAGAGTACAAATGGTATCCCATTTTTCCGTGGGGGAAAAAGTCTCCTCATCATTAATTCCTTCTTTCTCTGAAAACCCTTTTTCCAAAAGCCTCGCTTTGTGCTTGTCAAGTGAACCATTTGATTTTTACTGGTTCTTGAATATCCACTTGAAACCAATTGGTTTGGTTTTGAATGGAGGGTCCATGAACTCCCATGTCCCATTCTCTATGAGAGCATCATACTCCTTCTACATGGCTTCTTTCTACTCATCATGATAAGAATATTCTTCAGAGGAAGTTGGTTCAAAGTTAGTATATAAATTCAATTCACTATCATATGAAACATCCATATCATCTACATCACTTGAATCTAAATTATCTACATCACCTGAATCTGAATTATTTACATCACCTCCATTTTGTCTTGTAGAAATTCTAGTGCATGTCTTTCCATCCTCATCGGGATGAACACTTTCAAGTGTCTTTATGAGCCACTTTGGTGGACCTTTCTGATATGGTCTAGGTTTCTCTATTGATTGATATGGTGCTTCATTTCCATCAAATTTCAACCTTTCTATCCTCTCAATCACATCATCCAAATGAACTTACTGTTTTTATGAAGTGGTTGTAACTTCTTCATGAGGGGGAGATGGTGCTTCAAAAGGAGATTCCAGAGCTTGATCCAAGATAGGGATCCCCCCTTCAAGATGTGGAATATCATCATCAAGCATGTGATATGTATTTACATGAGTGAATCTATTCATATGATCAAGTTGCCACTCAACAATTTTGTCAATCTTGGAGGATTCAATAAAAATCACATCTATAGAAATACTTAACTTCTTTTTTACCTCATTGTAAAGATGATATGCCTTGGTGGTATTTGACTACCACAAGAAGATGCACTTCTGACTCCTTGCATCAATCTTGTTTCTTTGATCATTAGGAAATAAGGAATAACAAATGGAACCAAATACCCTGAGATGCCTCACTAAAGGAATGCGACCATACCACATTTCATAAGGAGTATTGTTCCCAAGAGCATGAGATAGATTCCCGTTTTTCACATAAATTGCACATAGAATTGCATCAACTCGAAACATAAATTTTACATTTTTGAAAAACATCATGGAAATAACCATATTTAGGAGAGTCTTATTAATTCTTTCAGCTTCACCATTCTGTTGAGGATTGCATGAAACAATGGTTTGATGCTTGATCCTATGTTGGTGAAGATAGTTTTCAAATTCATTATATGTATATTCTCTTCCATTATTAGTATGAAGAGTGCCAATATGAGATTGAGCTTCATTTTTAATCCATATATGATTTTTTAAAAAAGTTTCGAATGCTTGAGATTTTTGTTTCAATAAATTCACCCAACTCATCCTAGAATAGTCATCAATAAAAGTCATGATATATGTATTACCATTAGCAGATGGAACATGCACGGGGCCACACAAATTAGAATGTATCAATCCAATTTTTCTACATGCTCTGGAAGTGGAATCATGGAAAGGTTGTTTTATATGTTTTCAAAGGATACAAGCATCACATTGCTTCAATTTCCTAGGAATAGTAGGAAAACCAAGAACACCTTTATTTTTCAACAAATGAAGGATGTCATAATTAATGTGTCCAAATCTAGCATGACATAAGAGACTAGATGGCAATGTACCTTCATTTTGGTGAGAGAGGTATGAAAAATTATTTGCACGAGAAAATTTCCCTTTCAACTTCGACAATCTTTCACCCTCCACTCCTATCATAATGACCATGTTGTCAGAAGCCTTCCTTATTTCAAATTTACCACCAAAGATATGAATGGAGTGGCCTTGCTGTCAAATGTGCATGTTGGCACAGGGGGAGACTCGAGGTTTAACTCCAAGAGCGCACCAACAATCCCTAACTATTGGCCCTTTCGGTAACACCTGGGAAGCAAATGCAGTCTCAACTGAAGCAATTATGAAGGGTTGCAGGATAGAGATGTCTACAACCAAAGGGAAGATCAAGTGGATTTAACACTAGAACAACACAACATTCATATATCACTTATCAGCTTATATCTATTCTGCACATCTACTTATCAGATCCAAAACAGTAATGCAATCATAATATATCAATGACAAAGATAAAATACCAATCACACACAACAAAAGATGTACGTGGTTCACCCTCTCTTTAGGGCTACATCCACAAAATTATGCTATAATATATTAAGGTAAAGCATATAGTTCTTGTCTGTGGTCTTAGCTAATAGATCTTCTTTCTTCTCCTCTCTTCCTCTCCCCTCCCTGTGCACCCATCTGCAGGGTTGATCTTCGCACTCAGCTGAAGATCTTACAATACCAGAAGGATATCACTCTTATCACTTCTCTCTCACTCAATGACAGTGTCTCACCACAATAACTAGATCGATCAATAACAACAATGAAAATATTGACACACCCACCCAACCCAGATCTTCTTGACCTCTATTTATACATTACAATAGCTCACTGACATCCTTAGGCCGAAACCTAGGTGTCCAAAACCCTAGATACCAAACACCTAGGTCAACTTGATCCATATTTTCAGGGCTTTTCCAACCTGTCTTTCCTTCCTTCTCGCACGGTGCTCCAAAGCATCCAACGATGAATTTTCTCACTTTTTGAGTTGTCTACAATCCTTCTCTCTTGCTTATTTGTCATCCCCGATCTCCTCGTCCAACGGCTTACTTCGTTCCATCTTTTTTGCTCTTTTTCTTACTTCAACCCAGTAACAGTCACTGTGTCTTCCGTGAAGTTCGCATTCTCCCTTTTCTTCCTTGATCTTCACATACTTCCATAACCAAGGGCCAACAGGCCCCCAACACTCACCTATGAATCATCCCGAGGCACTTCAAATCTGAGCTTCTTGTTTTACTTCGACTCCAGACTACACAATGAAACCTCTATTTTCTGCTCAATGCCTCCTCTTTTTCCCTTGTGCAGACTGTCTTTTTTGTGTTTGGTACCTAGTTTCAACTGCACCTGGTACCTAGACTCTTTTCTTCATGCTTTCACTGAGAGTTGCAAGGCAGTTGGTTGTCATAGTACAATTTCAATCGGCTCCCATTCACTAATCCTTCCTTCCACTCCCCATTCAGAGTCTTCAATTGTGAAACTCCTCCCTCTATAACATAAGCAATCTCATATGGCCCTAGCCAATGCATTATGAGCTTCCCAGAATGTTTTATGAACTTGCTGTCGTATACCAGTACTAGATCACCTTGTTTAAATGCCTTCTTCCTGATGTTCCTGTCATGGTAGGCCTTCTCTCTTTCCTTCTGTACCTGCTGATGGAATCCTACAATGAATCTGTCTTCTTCCAATTCAACCAACTGTGCAAGCCTCTCTTGAACATTGCCAGGGTCATCCATATCTGTAAAGGTAGAAATTATTAGGCTTGATACAAGATATTCCATTGGAGAAACAACTTCAAGACCATATACCAACTTGAAGGGGGTCTGCATTGTTGGTTTTTTGCAAGTGGTTCTATAGGCCCATAATACTGCTGGTACTCTTAAATCCAAATCATCCCTGTTCACACTGCAAATATTCATGAGAGCTGTCTCCAAGATCTTGTTGAATGCTTCAACTGTCCCATTTGCTTGTGGATGGTAAGGTGTACTCTTTTGATGGTGGACTGCAAATTCTTCAGTCAGGGCTTCAACTGTCTTATTAATGAAATGCGTGCCTTGATCACTCATAAGGGTATTTGGGCATCCAAATATGGTTATGATTTCATTAAATATGAAGCACGCAACTGTATTTTCACTACAGTCCTTAACTTCTCTTGCTTCGACCCATCTGGTCAAGTACTCTGTAGCTGTAATTATGTACCTTGCTCCTGTGCGCTTTCCTGGTGGGTTTATAGGTCCAACAAAGTCAATGGTCCATTTCTCAAATGATTTTAGGGTCAGTTGTGGTGCCAATGGAGTTTTGTCTCTTCTGGATGGTTTCCCAACTCTTTGGCATACATCGCAGGCTCTGGAATAGTCTTTATCATTTCTGTGTAAGGTAGGCCACCAAAGGCTAGCTCTAAGAACCTTCTACGCAACTTCTTTTCTTGCATAATGTCCTCATGTGATGCCTTCATTAAATTCTGCAAGGATCAATGGTCATTTTGCTTCCATAACACACCTTCTCAATATCTCATCAGGTCCCATCTTGTATAGATGTCCGACTATAAGTAAGAAATCTATAGCGCACACTACCAGCTGTTTCTTCTGAGGAATTGTGTACTCACTAGGTGCCATTCCTGTTGATAGGAACTGGAATATCTTTGCGAAGTGGTCATTGATATTTCTAATGGCCAATAGCCGTGCATCCAGTAGTGTATCCTCCAAACTGGTCGACTCTTCTCCATGTTCCAACCTCGACAATTGGTCAGGACCTTTGTTCATTCTTCCTGGCTTTACTATGATCTCAAAATCATATTCTTGAAATAGTAGGATCCATATGCATATCCTTCCCCACAACATTGGATTTTTGACTAGGTATTTCAGCGCAGAGTGATCAATAAACATTTTAAAGTGCCCTCCCAACAAGTAGTGGCGAAATTTATGCAATGCATACACCATGGCCAACCCTTCTCACTCAGTGGTGGTGTAGTTGATCTCAGTAGTTGATAGCTTCCTACTAGAAAAGGCTAACAGGTGGTCAATATCTCCTTCTCCTGGCTGTGCTAACACATCTCCTAAAGCAATGGAAGATGCAATGACATGCACATGAAACTCCTTGGTCCTCTCTGGGAAAACTAGAATGGGCGTAGTAACCATTTTCTGTTTCAGTGTGTTGAAGCTCTGTTGGCATTCCTCTGTCCAACTAAACTGACAATCCTTCTTCAACAACTTCTCCATGGGTGCTGTAATCTGAGCATATCCCTTAATGAACTTTCTGTAATATCCTGTGTGTCCCAACGCAGTGCGCAACTGTTTAACTGAAGTAGGAGGGGGTAGATAAACTATAATGGCACTTTTGGATGGATCAACCAACAATCCTTGCTTGCATACAATATGACCTAACAACACTCCAAATGGTGAAACAAAAATACATTTCTTCAGGTTCAAATCAATTTGACACTCCCTGCATTTATCCAACATTAGCCTTAGACATTCAATATGATTCTTCAATAAACTAAAAACGGTCCAATCATCAAAATATGCTTCTAAAAATTTATGCAGAAATTCCTTGAATTCTTCAACCACCACCCTGGAAAATATGGTTGGGGAATTCTTCAATCCAAATGACATCACTGTATATTGGTAGGATCCCCATTCTATTGCAAATGTGGTCTTATGTTGATCTTCCTTGGCAATCTGGATCTGATGGTATCCTGAAAATCTATTTGTAAAAGAATATACTTCCTGGCCTCCCACATTATCTAACACTTCGTCAGTGAATGGTGTAGGGAAGAGGTCATGCAAACAAGGATCATTCATATTCCTGAGATCTATGTATATCCTGATTTCTCTCGTCTTCTTGTATTGTACCACCATAGGGATAATCCACTCCGACTCTTCGACATGTTCTATAATTCCTACTTCCAACATTCTGTCAAGCTCAATCTTCAAAATTTCCTTATATTTAGGACTCAGTCTGTAAGGTCTTTGTTTAACTGGTCTTGCATTTGGATTTAAAGTAATCCTCATCTCTCCCATAGGTCCTTTAATGCCCTTCATATCAGTGAACTTGGTTGGAAACAAGTCCTGATATTCATGGAGTAACTCTGTAATTTTTTCAATGGTGGCAACATCCCAGTAATCTCCAACATTTGCAAACTTTGGTGTCTTCTCTATTCCAATATTCACTTTCTTAATCTTGATTGGTTGTCCAATGAATGGCATCTCAACTCATGGTCCTTCCACATCTCTCTGGCCTTCTTTTTCTGCGATGTTCACCTTCCTCAGATCATCATCTTCATCAATATTATTGTTGTAACAACCTTGCAATTTCTAGAGAGGTGCAGTCCATTCATCCTCTTCTTGTTCCAAAGGAAGGCTAGATGCCTCCTCAAATACTTTCTGTCTCACAATCTATAATGCTTGATCTACTGAGGGATATTGAATTTCAAATAAGAAGGTAGTTACAAAATTCTGACTCATACCTTTCCAATTTGTAGTGATGAAGCACAACTTTGCTTGGATGTACCAGTTGATAGGCGTCATGTCCAGCGTGTTAATGAATTTGTGCACCCATTTTTCTTGAGGAATGTTGCTCCAAGCTTCCTCACAACTCCGCACATGGTCCTTTGGGCAACTTCGACTTGTGTACCGAACTTCACAACCTTCTACTTGTGCTGAGAACTGCGCTGTCATCAAGGTATGACATTGTACCCATTCTATGATGCTATGTTTATGTGTCCACCACCATCTTGCTGGTGTGGATTTCAAGGCCTCATCCATTTCCAATAATCTCTGTTGTATTGGTACACTTTCTTCAAAGTCCGACAAGAAGGTTTCTAAAGGATTCAAACCATCAAAGGTGGGTAAGTTGCTTATTGTTGTGCCAATCCATCGAACTTCTCTGGTTAATCTAGCATATCTTCTTGTAGATACTTCATACATCTTGTTATGCCAATTCTCTAGTGCTTCTTCTGAGTTTGATGAACATGCACTCTCACTTCGCCAGCTTAGGTTCCCATCGGCTGTAGGATTAATGTAATTCTGTTGTTTGGCTGTTAGCTTATATATATTTTCTAGTGCATATGCGTGATCTTCTTCTTTGATAGGTTCTGTGTCTCGCTGACCTTCATTTGGATCTAAAGGTGAAATGACCCTAAGGACATGTCTTTCAAAAGTCATACGTCTTTTCTTTAAATCAACCACAGTGAAATTATTGAAAGCCCAATCAATTCCTAACAGCACAGGGTAAGGACAACTATCATCAACTATTTCAATTACCTAAAAATCTGCAAATGTTCTTACTCCATCAATGTCCACAGGGACATGTTCTAATCTACCAAAAGGGCTTACAACTTGCTGATTGGCCATCCTAAGCCTGATAGGGGAATAGATCAACTTCAGTTTTCCCATCAACGCCCAGGTTTGCTTCGTCATGACATTGACCTTCGACCCTAAGTCGAGGACTACATAATCTATCTCATACTCTCCTATTTGGGCATTCAAATGTAATTCCTTATTTTTCCTTCTCTTCTTACCAATTTGGTGTACTGCCCTATTCAGTAAGGGGTCTATCTTTCCTAGCTCATACTATCAAATTAAATTTTGTAACTCTTGTACAACGATTTCATCCTGAATCAACTTAATACAAGTATATAAAAATTCCATGAGCTTGCTTACCTCTTTTTCTTCTTTTGGCGAAGCAGAATGATCGAATGCTAGAGGCATTCCATATTCTCTCGCTTCTAGTCTTGTCTTCAATGAAGATCCTTGGTCTCCTCTAAATTCTTTTTTGGATTCCTCAAATATTTGTCTTTCTTTCTTTTCATCAAACATTTGTGTCTTCTTTGTAGCTTTCCTGATTCCCGAATATTCTTTAGTCTTCCCTTGGGTCATTCTGTCATCTCTTGTGACATCGCCTCCTCTTGTTATAATAGTTACTCTAGGGTCTTCTCCATGAGGCTCAACATATATCAGTTGCACTTGCAGGTTCTGCTAAGGTCCTCGTCTTTCTTGAAGCTTAGCTAGTAGCACATGAAAATCTTCTATAACATGGTTGAACGAGCTGTAGTAGTTGCAAGTGGTACAAGGGTTCTGAAAATCCCTTGCAAAGTGTCCTAGTTATGCATAGTTATAACATATGATCTGTCCTCGACCTCGACCCATTCCTCCTCCTCCTCCTTTTCCTCTGAATCCACTGCGAGGATCAAAGTTTCCTCTCCCAGGAGAGTTATACTATGTAGTGTTTCCTTCTTGCTGTACTTCGCCTTGAATATTATATACGTCTCTCGACATTTCATGCATGAGATTGTAAGCCCTACAATCCCTATCATCATGTCCTATAGACTTACAGAATGGACAGTACAAATTTGTAGGTGTATGAACATACTTTTTCATGTAGTATCACTCACCAGGGTGATGTTTGTTTCTGCATACCTCGTACCAAGGTAAGGTGATTTGCTTCAAAGGGCTCAGAGCTCCAGAAGCCAAGTATTCATTGAATAAGGGACAATTTTCCTTGTCACAACCTTCTGATCTGCATCTGACACACCATATGTCTTCTCTTTTATCTTTTCCCTTGTCTTTCTTCATATCTTCGACATGCAGAGACAAACTAGTTAGCTGACCCAAGATTTGACTCATACCTGAGCTAGATTGTCCCACAGGGGCTGATTCTAACTTCATAGTGATCTCCAGTGCCTCATACTGCGAAGCAATCTTTTGTTGCATCAGGGGAACTCTGATGTGTGGTAAGAGGGCAACAATGAACCATCCTTTGTTTTGTTCATATGGGATCTGAAAAGTCAATCGACTTGTTAAGGTTTTGAATCTATGATCGAATTCCCAAACAGGTTTGACCACCTTCTGCTTGATCTCTTTCAGTTCTGTGATACATTGTGACTTTGACTCGGGTTTCTTGAACTCTGCAATCAACACATTCTTAATCTGATTCAGTGGCTTAAGCTGTGCAATTCCTTGGCAAAGCTTCATGTACCAACTTAGTGCACGATCCCTTAGAGTGCTACTAAACTGGGTTCTTTGATAGCTTCATCAGTGACATTTTAAATATTCCATATGGCTTCACATAGGAAACAATGCTGATCAAGATCTTCATATCCATCTCCCCTAAAGATAGGAAGCCTTATCTCATCTGCCTTAGATATTCCTAGGGTCCCTGACTGAGTATGTGGTGGACTACTATTGACAATGCTCTAGGTACTCTGGTGACTGGGATTACTTTGATTTCTTAATACTACTGAATCAACAAGAGGGATAACAGTACTTACTTCAATGGTCTATGCAATTTCTGAGGTTTCAGATTCTCCCCGATGAAGCTCTTCAACTTCTCCTTCCTCTGCCCTAGCAGGTTTTGAATGTTCTTCGTCTGTCAGATCTACCTCTTCTCCACTGTAGAAACCCTCCTCCCCATAGTTCTGCTTAAACATGTTTGCAAGGTGAACTTCTCGGAACACTCTCCCACTGCGCATATGTCCATCTTTTGTGTCACTTTCACTGTCCGAATTATTGAACATTAGCCTTTCTAGATCAGACCAATATACTGTATCTTCAATATGTTCTTCTCATGCAATAACATCTTGAGTCTCAACTTCAGAAATTGTAAAATTTTTCCTCTGGGTCCCTTGAAGAAGTATCTCTCAGCTTGTCTATATGACTCTATTATGTCAACAACAAACTCTATGATGTACCCTCCAATGGTGCTATCAAACCAACAAACTACTGCTCTTGATATGACATTATCAATTCTTTTGACCTTCTTGATCAATTCCGACGTCCAAACCATAGGAGGTCTAGATTGGATCTCGAACTGGGTATCAGCTAACCTAGATAACCACTGATATAGCTCCTGATGGATTCCTCCAAAGAATATCTCGTGTATATCGATAAATATATATTTCTCCAACCAATTGTCTGTACTAAGATTAGGGTTCTTTTTCTGGGCTTCAACGAAGTCCTTTTCTTGATCCTCTACCCACTTTTGAGTCTCTGTCTTCGATGGAAACCACCTTGCCATTCCCTCAAGAAGATTCCTATCCTGACAATGGAACCATTTGTTGGCACAGGGTAAGACCCGTGGTTCAACTCCAAGAGCACACTAACAAGCCCTAACTACTAGCCCTTTCAGCAACACCTACGAAGCAGATGTAGTCTCACCCGAAGCAATTATGAGGGGGTTGCAGGACAAAGATGTCTACAACCAAAGGGAAGATCAAGTAGATTTAACACTAGAACAACACAACATTCATATATCACTTATCAGCTTAGATCTATTTTGCACATCTACTTATCAGATCCAAAATAGTAATGCAGGTTAATATTATGGTAGCTGTGGGAGGTATTTACCTCCACGTGTGAACCTAATGAGAATAGAAGACTCTGGGAAGCGAGAGAAACCCTAATGAGTTGGCTAACAACCCTAGAAGCCTTGTCGGCTCAAGAAGATAATTTATATTAGGCTATTAGCCTCCAAGAGAAGAAGTCGACCAGAAATAATAATAATATACTGAACAGACACATATCCAGAAGGAGAAGTTGGCCCCAACAAAACTGGCAGGACTACTATAAATACAGGGCTCCAGTTCTCATTTGTAGCACTCTCAGAATTGTAGTTTCCCAGTTGGTGCGCACTGCAGTTCCAATTTGGTGTGCACATGTGGAGGAGGGTTGCAGGTGCAACTGCAACAACAACAATTTTTTAGTATTGGGTTGAATATCTCTTAGCTAGGGTTTGGACTATCTGATAAACTTTTTGTGATGTGCTATCCTTGGGGAAAGGTGCACTACTCTTTGTTTGGCTATCTAGCCTAGGGTTTGCTTCCAGAGGAATTCTCAGTCAAGGTTAAGGTGCTCGGAGGGAGGCTTCAGCCTATAGTTGGGTGACGAGGGTATCGTTAATGGTAAAACGAGCACACCATCTTCTATATTCTAACAGGTTATGGGCCCACACCCCTTCAGTCAGCCTAAAACGCTGGAAGGAATCATAGCCGCTAGATATTAAGCTCGTTGAGGAACTGCCGCTAGGGTTACTAGCAGGAGCAGTTTCCAAAAGAATTGCACTAGGATTACTAGCAAAAGCAGTTGTAGAAACCCTAAACCTATTTTTGAGGAACCTTAAGTGACAATATTTACCTAATCTCTGCATAGATCAGTGTGCCCTAGCCCAATGCATATCCTGGTACTCTCAGAAGGCCAAGACGTGAAGTTTGGATTTTTGGTCAAATCTAGGGTTTGACCAAGTCAAGCAAGCCATGCCGAACTCTATGAAGTCTGAGAACAAGATAGATGGAGCCTCTAACTTCAGAGCATGGAAGACAAGGATTGACCTCATACTTTCTAAGAATAAAGTGCTGGATATTGTGAAAGGAAAGATCGTGAAGCCAAAGTTTAAAGAAGGAGAAGAGAAGGAATCACAAAACGTTGCAGCTATGGAGAAGTTCAAAGATGTTGACATCAATGCCATGAGTATCATAGTGGATTCCATAAAATACCACTTGATACCCTAC
>SNQJ01S0084663.1:38427-52395 GCA_010110895.2 Picea sitchensis | reverse complement strand
AGGGCCATTGTCCTAGCTTGATGACTAGAGGTGATAGCGTTATCCACAAACATTTCATGGAAATGAAAAGGCTGGCTCATGATGAGACCCCCTTTCTCTTAAATATCCCACCAAGAGCCACTACCCCAGTTTGGTGACCAGATAGATGGTAGTGTCAAACTTCTACATGCCCATGGTCATAATAGACCGACTCGTGATGAGACCCCCTATCCATCAACTAATACCTTGAGTGTTTATGTTATCTTATGGGTCCCATTTTCTTACTGAGAAGCTTTTCACTGCTTTCTTGGGGATCCCTGGGTGAAGCATATCGGAGGTTTCAACATTGGATTTTAACTCTTTCCAACTACTTTTACCCTCTGGGCCTTTAGCCCTTTATTCCCATTAGGTAAGGTACAACCCTTCCTAGTGTATCCAATCCCAATGCCCAAACAAGGATATGGGAGATGAAAGGAATAAACATGGAAAATGGTAAGTATGGAGGGAATAGACAATAACCTTTCACATATCCACCCAGTAGCAACCCATCCTAAAGTGAAATCAACTTACTAGGGAACCCTGTCACCCTCCAGGTTTGAACGAGGAAAAGAGCATAATTTCCAAGAAAATGTCATGAAATGAAGAAGGGTTCAATACAACATATTCAAGTTCTTCAAAAATAAGAGTGATACATACCATGATACCCAGACTCATTATCTCATGGAGCAAGAGCCACCGTTACTCCAGGACCAAGCTGGCAGGATGGATACTACTTCTGGTGATAAGTGGATTGCACTGATGAAAAGAGTGGCCCTCTGAGGCCATGCCCAAGTTTTCTGGCTCTTGGTATTCCATGTCTAGGACCTATGGGCCTCGAGACATGATCTCCTCAGTTATCCTTAGGCTAGGAGATACCATTGTGGTGGGGTTTTCTTGGCTGTTTTTGAGTGGCCATTGCCTGTTTTTCCAGTGCTTTCCTTATGAGGCGATATCTCTTCTCTGTAGTATCTCTCCTTCTCTTTCTACATTTCCATTTTTCGGCGCTGGTTCGTTTAGGGTTTGATGTATACTTAGGGCCCTGTTTTACCTGGTGCAAAGGAGGTGGTGCAGTGTTTCAATTTTTTTGTGCTGTTTTTTTTTCTGGGGTTTTGTTCCCTCCTTCTGGGAGGATGTATGCCGCTCTGACTTGGTCCGTTTGTATTATGGGGCCTTTTTTCAGGGTTTTGGATCGATGCTTATGAACAAAGGGTTTGTACTTGTGGATTCGCAATGGGGCTCCTTTTCGGTCTCTCCTTATGCTCTGCAGGGCTTGTTATACCTATTTTGTGCACTATTGAGTGTTTTGTAATGGACTATCCTGGCTTCCTTAGGACTGAATGGATTTCTGATTGAGGTGAGACAGACTAAATGCATGACTCCTCATGCATACTTTAGAATGTAAATTTTGTCTTTATGAATAAAATTTATGTTTTTTTTCCTAGGAAAAAAAATGTGCACAAGAGACAACAATCTCCTTTGTAGCTCAGGAAGATAGAGCACATCATGAAAAAAAATGGGAATCCATGAAGTTTAAGCATGAATATGCCAATTCCTGAAGGTTTGAGACCTGATTTATCTGCATAATGGAATATACAATCTACATTATCATTAAAATATTCAAATAAATCTCTCCGGAAGGTCACATGGCATGCCACACTTGTGTCAAGTAGCTATATATTTATCTAAGAGGAAAATGGAGTGCTAAATAAATATTCATTTAGTCCCTTATTGCAATGATAATGAGTAGATTCGAGTGCTTTACCTTTCACCAGATCCGATGCTTTATCTTTGTCTTCTTTCTAATATTGCTTGTCTTTGATCTTCCACCATGGGATTCTACATGTAACCCATTGTTTCCATAACAAACACAATGAAATCAGATTTCTCATAGGGATTATGCCTACCCCCTTGCCTATGAGATGATTCATTCCACATCCTATCCTACTACTTCCATGCTATCCATCAAAGGAATTACTTCCAAAGGAAATATTACTTGAAGCCCCAAAAGCTGGAGTATTGGAAACCCTAAAGGAAAACACACTCACTGAGACAAGAGAGTCCTTTTTCATAAACAAAATCATTGTAATAACTAGGGATAAGAATGTCACCCTCTACACAACTTCGGCTGATGATCTAATGATATTTCAAATGAAATCGACATTTTTAATGAAATTCAGGGATTAAACGATCTCGTGGGGAAGATAGAAGGAGATTATTATGTGGAAAAGAAAAAAATTGATCTATTGTCCTCTAATATCCATAAGAGAAAAAAGACATATAAAGACGTAACTGGGGCACAAATAAAATGGAATGCCTCATGGAGAGGGATATTGACTGCTTTATCCGAGAAATCCACTAGTTATTTGGGTTGCATAAACTATGGAAGGGTAGCATGTGAGGGATTTATAATCATGGGTAATTTTAAGGATGCAAATTTACCTCAAAATGTAGAAACCTTCGTGAATCTTAATAGTACTTAATATGCAAACTAAAAAATGTTTGGCATTGTTTTTGTAAAAAATTCAAATTTATAAGGATTTTATATAGTTTCTATACAATTTGGGCTATTTTTAAGGTAAAATAATTTTATTCTCTAGAATTTGGGCGAATAGTTTTTAGAAGAAGTGGAAATTTGTGAATATTTTTTTGGGAAAAAACATAGAAAATTAGCCTATGGGAAAAATTTACCCCCTGAATTTTTCCTTGTTTGTAATAGAAGATGGTGGTCACGTGTATGCACCTAGAGGAAGAGTTGGGTGAGTGATATTGTGAAGGCTATTAGGAATGAGCCTTTAGAGGTTTTTAGTGCATTTCCTCACTCTAAAGAGAATAGTTTTTAGTGGAACACCACCATATTTGGTCCTGAAGAGACCCCTTGGGAAGGTGGGATTTTTGGCTTGAGATTACTTTTTGGTGAAAATTATCTTAAGAAGCTGCAAATGTATTGAATCTTTCCAAAGGTGCTATAGGATTCAACACAATTGGTCACAAAATTGATAGATATTTTTGGCATTGAGCATAAGTGATATAAGCTCTCAATGGATTAAATCAAGAAGTATATCCATGATAGTTTTCATCATCCATGGAATTGCTTGTTTACACCTAGAAAACTAAAAAGAAAAGAGTCTGCATGGAAAATTTGAAATTCATGGATGGGGTCTCTTTGCTTGTAGGTGATTTCAAGAAGGAAACATGGAAATATAGTATCATGGAGAAGTAGTAAGAGCAAGTGTAGCCAATATCAGAGAAATCCACTATGATTTGCAGCAGAAATAATCCTATCTATTCAAAATTAGTGATGAAATTTTACTCGATGCTAATGAAAAGGGAAGCATGGCTCGTTTCATCAATCATTCATGTGCCCCAAAATGATACTCAAGGATAATGGCCGATGACAAAACTTTCATTATGGACGATAAGTATAATGTATCTTGCGAAGAGATTACAATGGTTGAGTTGGAATAAGAAGGGTTTCGAGAGGCGAGGGAGATAAAACCCAAAAATGGATATATCCCTTCTATGCTCACAAAGAGCCCCGGGTGTATTCAGAGACGACCTGGGCATACTCATATATAAGGTGAAAGATGGAACATGTTACCAAGTAGATAGAGGAAGGGTGCAAACGACATAGTAATGTTTGATCTGCTCATGACAAGAGAGATAGATCTTAGAGGGAAATTTCTACACACATAATAGAGTCATGGAGTTAAAATAGCCAGTTTTGATACCATTATCAGGCTAAGGATGGGTAGAGGGAAAAAATCCATGGTTGATTGATTTCTATTAACATGTGTTGGTTGGATATCTCTTTCACTTCTTGGGCTGACCCAGGTTTAGATCTCAATAGGTTTCCAACAAAACCATCTAAAACTATTGGCCCTGTTGGTAAACTAGAAGGCAACATCGCGCACAGGGTGAAAAACACAGTCTCACCTAAGATATATTTTATGGGTGACTGCAATGCTCAAGTTATTGTAGTCTATGAATGAGTGGGGATCTATGGTTGTGTTCTTTCTTCCTTATGCATTATCGTTGCTAAATATTTAAGTATTTCTAGGATTTATTCATATTTAGCCTCATGCATGCATTCTAATACATCTAGTTAATCATTCATTCATAAGATAATCATAAACGTAAGGTAAATATTCAATAAACATTACAAAAAACATACGTTTTACCGTGGTTTACCCCCTCCCAGGGCTACGTCCACAAAGATTTGGCTTCTCTGCTCTTTTATTTATTTTCTCTTCTAAATCTTGCGTTGTGCGCATTACATCTCAGTTATACCATCAACATCAAGGAAATAATCCTTTATGAGGTAGACTATATCACACTAGGATCCTTAGCCTGTGATCTAACCCTAAAGGACTAGATTATTTGACTCTTCTACCAGACTTATTACAATCAACAATCTCCTCATATCAACTACCCAACAACCCAAAAAACAACAACCCTCGACCTAGACCTCCTAGGTTCTTATTTATACAATTTTACAGGATTATATCCGTTACAATCCTTATCAAAAACCCTAAACCTATCCTGGTTAGGCTTGTTTGTCTGCTTTCCATGTTTCTTTCCCTCTTGCATGCTGCTTTTCTTTCTTTTTCTACATGCTGCTTTCTTGCCACCTATTGCGAGTGCTCCAAAATTAGGTCTTTCCTCCAAAAAATCTTGTGCCCAACAGGCCCCCAACACTGACATGTGGCTCTTCCTAAGCCACTCAGGTGGTTCTTTCTCCATGAACAACATCTTCCAAGCTGTTAAATTTTCCTTCTAATTCTTCCCCCTTTTCTCTAGCTTGCGCAACTTTCCCTATAAGCTCTTCTACCCTCTGCACTGTGATATGTTCCTTGAGAGACTCTGTGCTCTTAGCATGGCCATGAGCCATTCTTGTCTTCTCCTCCTCCATTTCCACAACTATTTGTGCTACTTTATCTTGGAGAGGTTCTAGCTGGGATTTCTTGGCCTGCTTGTTATTCTGCGTAGTCTTTAATCCTGTCTGCAGTGTCTTCATCTCCTGCATGCCCTTCAATCGCTCTGTAATGCTCATGGAATTTTTTCACTGTTTCAACTCTTGGATTTCAATGTTGATTTCCTCCTCTTGTTGGTCTATTTTTTGAAACCCATCATCTTCCTCCAACGTCGTCCATAGCTGCACGGTCTTGTAAAACAATTGTGTGACCTTTTCATCTTCTTTCTCCCTCATTTCCACTTGTAGGGATGCATGTTGTTCGATTTCAACTGTAACTTCGGGAGGAGTAGTTGGTGTTAAATGTTCTTCGAGCTCCTCAATCTCCTTCTTGTATTCCTAGAGCGTCTACACGATGATTTGAATGTGTGATTCCGCATTGCTCATGACTGTCTGCACGTTGTCTGGAATTCTTGTGAAGACTTCCTTCAGCTTCTGCTCTAATTTATCTGTGCCTTGCTTCTCCTCTTGTGTATTGAGCATTAACTACTCTACCACCAGTTCTAGTGCATCCTTTCCATTTCTGGTTACTTGTAATTCCGTCACGTCTGTTCTAGCTCACTATTGCACTTCCTGTGCGACACTGACTTGCATTTTGTACAGTTCCTTTGTTGGTATTTTACCCAATACCAACTTTACGTGCGCCAGGTCTTTGAGTGGTGTCTGGGCTATGTCCTCGTCGACCTGCAACATGTCTATTGTTATATGGAATCTAGGACTTGCTTGTGCTATGGTATGGATGGTGTCATCTTTGTTCTGTGCGGTCCTGTCCTCTTCTTTTTTCGCTTGGGGGATCGGTTATGTTCACCTTTCTTTCATTTGAGCTACTTGTATCTTTTCCAAGACCTTCTTAATATCAACCAACTCATTCCTTATCCTTCATCTTTGGTTATCGACCTCTTCAAACTCATCTGTTGTGCATTCTTGTACCTTCTCTGCTACAATATCAACATCATCCTCGATAATTGTGTATTCCAGGATTTTCTTATGGGATTTGGCCTTGTTGCGCGACCCACCTATATGTATGATTGGCCGTTTGGGTGGCCCTATCTCTTGTGGAGTAGCTTCCAATGGGGTTTTCTACTTTTTTGTGTCCCCCCTTCCTTGTTATTCTTGCATTGAGGAATTGTCCTTATTTCCTATCTGTGCATCCTTCTTTGCGGCGTTTCCCTTCTTCTGTGCTATTTTTTTTTGACCGGGCTTCGCCTGCCACGTTGGTTTCTTTGTCACTGCACTTCCTCCTGCATATGTCTTTGACGACCCTGCCTCCACTTCCTCTCCCTTGGGAATATCCTTGGTGATGACTGGGATCTTCCAATCATCCTTCTAGTCTTTCATTTCCATTTCAACTTCCTCTATGTTGATGCATAATTGAAGTTGCAACCATTCTTTTTCGGGATCCCTGCGTGTTTGGATCCAAATGTTGTGCCATGTAGCCCTAAAGTTGGCTATCCCTTGATATTGCACGACCACTTCCGAAGTTATCCTCCAAGTTTTGGCTATGCTTTCTTATATGTCACTGAGATACCAAGCATAATTTTTTGGCATCTGAAGTGCTTCCCATCGATGTGTACCATGATGTGGGACATCGTCCTACTCTGTCGCATATGTATGAGTAGGGAGGCTCCTTCCATCCAATTAAGGCTATCAAGATCATTATGAAAGAGTAGTGGAACTTTGTTCCCAAGTCCTGTGCATCCTTGCAGTCATCTAAGAACAAATTTAGTAAATATGGGACCCATTTGAGCATGGTGCCATTTGTGCACTATGCTGCTGCCGTGACAACCCCTGCAGGGACCTCCTCTTTGTGACATTTGTGAAGTCACTTGCATGCCATTAGCTTGGTTTCCATCCTGGTGGCTGCATCAATGATCTGTTTTATAATTATTTCATGCAAGCCTCTTTCCATCCCATACTTCTTCTTCATCTCTTCTACGAGAGCCTTTTCTTTGGTTTTATCATCCAAGTACTGCGCGAGCTTCTTGCCATTTGATGGTAGGCCTGTGATGAATGCAATTATCTCCACATCAATTGAAACTGGTTCTTCCAACCACAAAATCCTCCATGGAGGACTGCCAACAACTGCTTGACGCAATTGTTCACATCTTTCCCCCGTCCAAAGTGAGGAATCTCTAGCAGATTCAAAACCCCTGTGTTTTCCAAGCTTGCTACCCATTGCTTTGGTTGTAACATTGGATCTCCAAACGACCCTGTGCCTAGGCTCTCCATATACACCTGTTGTGAAAATTTTGGGAATTTGATGGTGTGAGACACATCATGGTATGCGTACCTTAGTATTTTGATGTAACCTAGTAATCTTGGCATGGCCTGCACCCCATATGAAATGTGCAACAATACGATTGAGGCATCGGGTTGCTTGTGCAGGGACTGTGCGATGGGCTGTTTCCCCTTCCTTTGTGATGGCGTGTTGGATGTCCCAACCTTTGGCTCTCTTCCTTCCCAGTCCAACGTCGAATGAACCATGATATCCTCAAGCTGCACTTCCTCCTACTGCACGGACCCCACCATAGGTTGTGGCCTTTGCGTGACAGAATCTGTTCTTTCGTTATCACCACCATTTGTTCTATGGAATACTTCGGCCTTGGAAGGTTGTGGATGGTTTCCTGTGGTTAAAGGGTCTTGGAACTATGCACTATTGTGCAAGTCGATATCCATCCCGGCTGTCGTCAGGGCCTTCTCTTCTTCATCTACTAGTGTGGCGCTCACTGGTTCTACCTGCGGTTAATGAATTGTGTCGACATCGACGATTCCCTCTCTCTGTGTAAAATCTTGTTCCCCATCTATAGTTTCCTGCAGTGACCTATGGCTGCTGCATATTTTTCATGTTGTTTGGCTAGGTGTGTCAACCTTTGGAGGTGCCATCTAGGGTAGTTCCTCCTTCCTTGATTGAGTTTTGGCTGCTACGATCTCTGAATTCTCCTGTTCACCTCTCATCTTCTTACTCCTTAGCTTTGCAGGTTTGCAAATGCACAATGTGTCTCGTTTAGCCCGTGTTTTCATTATATATAGGGCGTCATAAATGCCCTAAATATTCTCGGAGAAGATTATTTGATGGTTATTAATGCATTGAATCTTGTCGAGTATGCTTCGTTCAATTTCATAAATGCCCAATTCGTCCCTTTTTACCCCGACGATCAGTTTTTTCCTTTCCGACTGTTGGCCTGTTTTCTGGCGTGCTACATTTTTTTGGTGCATCGTACGTTTCTGTTGTGAATTTCCTTTAGTACGTGGTGTTTGCTTCCTATCAACAATATGCCGCGGTCACTTTTTCTCTTTGTTGTGCTAATTCCACTTACTGATGTGCACGATATTTCCCAACCTTTTGTATTTTCTTTCTCTTCTACTTTTTTTTCTTCCTTTTTCTTCTTTTTCTACTTTTTTCTTCCTTTTTATGAGTTTTCTTTCCTAATATCTACTATAGTACACTATATACATGCCTTTCTTACTGCACTACAACTTTTAAGGGTTAGTAGGTTGACTGTCCCTGTACAGTTTCAGTCGACTATCACTGATCATTCCTTTCAATTTTGTTTCTCCCAAGTCATTTAGCTGTATAGATCCCCCATATGTGACAATTTTTACTTCATATGGACCTAGCCAATGCATTCTAAACTTACCACAGTGTTGGAAATATTTGCTGTCCTAGAGTAGAACTAGGTCTCCCTCCTTAAAACTCTTCTTTTTAATATGTCTGTCATGCCAGGCTTTGTCTCTTGCTTTCTGTACTTCTTTGTGAAATCTTGCTAGACTCTTGTCCTCTTCCATTTCCATTATTTGACTTAACCTCTCCTATACTGTGCCTCTTTTGGTCATGTTGGTAATTGCTGCTATGCGCAGACTGGGTACCAGAAATTCTAATGGTACTACTGCTTTCTACCCATACACCAATCTGGATGGTGTCTGTCTTATCAACTTCTCACATGTGGTCCTATATGCCCATAGTACTGTGGGTATCTTTGTTGGCCCTTGACCAAGTTTTGGGAGTTTCTTGGTCATGTTGACCTATTTTGGGACTTCGACAACCCGTCGGAGGAGCACAAGATGAAGCGGAGATCACAGGATCTCGACCCCCTTTTGGGCCCCTTTTTGGGTTTTTGGGAATATGTAACGTGAATGGGATGTCGGCCCATGGGTTTACCCATGTGTAGGCCTATTTTGTAATATATATATATATATATATATATATATGTCTAGGCCATATAGAGGAGTAGTAGAATAGTGCATCTATGTGATGTGAATGTATGCTAGGTGCGATTAGAGTCTCTAAGTGCATGTCCTTGTAGCAGATTGTGGAGGGATTAGTGCTGTAACACAAGGAAGAAGGATCTAACGAGCTGCACATATATTCTGTCCTGTGTGGAGTAAGGGATTTGAAGGCTCTGTGCTTGTAATCGATTGACTGAAGACAATAAAGAAGAAGAGTTGGTGGACGTAGCCCCAGGGTGGGGGTGAACCACATAAACACTGTGTTATGTGCTTTGTCTTGATGTGTTCACATGTTATTTGCTAAGTGCTTTGATATGTTTAGATAGATCTACTTCTTCTTTGTGCTTATGATATGTGCGAATATTAGATCTGATCAAGATAGTCATGCTTAGTGCTTGATATGCTCATTATGATCCATTTATATGCTAAGTACTTAAATACTGTAGATTAGTGTGAATGCTGTGAAGCTCCGTTTTATCAGTGAAGTGAATAATGGTTGCATATCGAGGGATTTATGGTGCTAAGAGCTATATTAAGTGTTATAATCACATATCTGTGTCCCATCTAAGGTTGCAGACACCTGAGTCTGGTAACTACCCCTGCCTCTACCTCGAGTGAGACTTCATCTGCTTCGCAGGTGTTGTCGAAAGGGACGGTAGTTAGGGCTTTGTTGGTGCGCTGTTGTAGCATTGAACCCTGGGTCTTCCTCTGTGCGAACAAATGGTTATGTTGCCGGGACCTGAAACTGTGATTGTTGGGAACTGAGGAAGAAGAAGCTTTGTGCAAAGATTCGACCTGGGATTGTGAAAGCTTTGTGCGTAGACTGTGCCCTAGTGCACAGTATTCTACTTGAATTATAAATCTCTGTGCTAAAAGAGAGAAGCCCGATTTGAAGAAAAGAGGTCGGATTTGAAGGAAATAAGCAAGATCTGAAAGCTTTGTGCTCTAAGAAAGGTAAAAGTGAGAATTTCTGATTAAAAGAGGTAAGATCTGCAAGCTTCGTGCTCTGATAAAGGTAAAGATAGTAAATTTTTTTAGATCTGAATGCTTTGTGCTCTATAGAAGTAAGATAAGTGGAAATTTTTGTTTCTAGAGTATGGATCTAGGTATGTTTAATAAAATTTGTCCTATTTTGAAAACTAGGGTATTGATAGATGAAATAAGATTTGATATTAATAGATCTGACAAGAATAGTGGAAGATATGTTATACCTATGCATAGAAAGAATGTTTGGAATAAGGAATGGATGCAGGATCCCAGAAACAATTTATTGCAGGTTATCCCCTATGATTCTGGTGCACAATATATAAGAGGTTGGGGATCATTTAAAAGAAAGAGAGGATTAACCCTCTATTATAGTTGCAGAAAACTGAGACATCTTGCTAAAGAATGCCCTGGGAGAAGACCTAGTTGTCTTTGTTGAAAATATATGGACCATGAAGTGTTGGATTGCCCCAGAATGATTGCTAAGCTTGAAGGAATGAATCTGAATCAAGAAAACCCTAAGGAAGATCTAGAGGCTATAACAGAACCCCAGGAAGAATCAGAGAAAATATTGCTACAAATGAGAGAAACCTTGAATGACCACCGACATGTCAGATTATCAGAGATCTTCAAAGGAAAAGAATGCATCGAAGCAAGAATAGGAGACTTCGACATTGACTGTATTCTAGATGAAGAAACACATGTTAATATCATGACATAGAGAACTTGGGAAGCTATAGGGAGGCCTACTATGATTCCTTCATTAGGAGGACTAGGGTTATCCAGAGGAAAACTTGTAAACCTGTGTGGAAGGCTTGCTTAGATACCTATGACTGTCAATGGAACTTCGATAGAGGAAGATGTTGACATTATTAATTTTGTTGATGATCACGCCCCGTTTACCATGTTAATAGGAAAACCTTGGATTGACAACAATCAAGCTAGACGAAATAAAGAAGAATAAGTCTTGGAGAAGAAGAAACAAGAGTTAAAATATTTCATGACCAGGAGGATCACACACTTGATCAAAGAACAGGAGAACAAATAAAATCTATTTAACACTAGAAACCCAGATGTCGAAGCTGCAAGAACATTAGAAGACTCACAGGAAACTGAAGTACCTATCCTGGATAAAGAAGAGGTGTTACCCCTGAGTCCTAGGAGAGAATATCAACAACACACAGTAACTAAAACCATAGAATATAAGAATCAGAATGGAAAACGAAATACCGAGACGAAGCTCACTGGAAAGAAGGCTAGGAAGAAAAGTAAGAAGAGAGCTAAGTTACAAAAGGTTCCATAAGGAACTTCACCGACATAAAATTTGTAGAATTGGAGCTTTGCTAGGATATCAGAACAACGACACATGGAAATTCGCCATGGCGAAGAAATATATCCATTGGGGATATTATAACCATTTGATTGACTCTCTGAATGGGCAGAAAGGCAATAAAGGTTCGTCATTAGACTATTAGACTGCACCATAACAGATTGAGCAAGAGTTAATGGAGGCTCATAACCATTGCAAGTGAACCATTGCTGAGTTGCCTACTTATCCCGTCGCACCATGCATGGATAACACTTTTTCTAACTGAGAATTTGAAGCCCGCAGACTAAGTGAATTGTATACAGTGATCATTATGCTATTGCTGTTTATTCTAGTGACGTATCTAAGATCATCGTGACCCCGATAATTTTAATCTCGAGCGCGTATGTCTGAAGAGCTCACTGTAGTTGAAGAATCGATAACAAAATTTCTCCTCAACTTAATGACTGAAAAAGTCATGCTAGAGAGAGGAGTGTCTACAGGTGTACAAGCATATTCGACGAGAGGACTGTCGGCCTCTGCGTCCACTGCTCGAGCCGGTCCATCTTGACCAGTAGATGAAAAGTGAACTAAGCATAGGGATGATCTTATGAATGCTAAGTTAATCCTGAGTATATTACCCACCTATATACCCCCTCTGAGTGGCGTGATAAATCGTGACAATGTGCCCATAGAATTTGAGTACGCTTTGGTCACTGCGTAACTCCCAAAAGGGATACGCGCAGACCAAGATAACATCACAGCGTTGAAGTTTAGAAACTTCAACCTTGGCAACAGGAAGGTGTACAACATGCTCGTGCCACACAAGTATCTGACTAGAACCAAGGGAAATAACTCAAAGATCGTCCACTAGTCATGGACCATGAACCTCGCGCAGTCCACACTGCTCAATGTCATGAAGATTCCTCACTTCGGTAGGCACCAAGAAGTGAATGCATGCGTCAAGTTGCTGTTGTCCTACTACCATGGCGGATATTTGTGGTTGAACCACTGCATCACAGTGGATCCAATGTTGATCAATCGGATCACAGGGATAAGCATGCAAGGCCCTGACCCACAAGATTTTTATCCTGGGAAAACCATGGATCACACTCTTGTGTAGAAGATTAAAGACACCTACCGAGATGTCAAGAAAGGAACGTGAGGCTACAAGGTAGCCTCTATCTAGAATGACACAGTGTGCCTAGCCTATCAATTGATCGTAGGAAAGTTGGTTCGCAAGAACCGACCCACCCAAGTGACTGGATTTGTAGTCGACCTCGCAGGAAAGTGTGCGGAGGGCCTACAAATGAATTGGGTGAAGTACCTCGTAAACCAACTGAAACTGGACTACAGGGAAGCACAGGACCAAGGATATGAGTTCCACTTCAACTGGCTTCTCATATTGATATCGTTTATCACATGGGAGATGTCGGAAGGTGCGACCTTCTCGGACATCGAGCCCTTTGAACCTCTGGCTGTGAAGTTCAGTACACTATGGTACTCCAGTGACATGAACAAGCAATGGTAATCAAATGTTGTCTTCCACACTTATTACAACCAGCTGAAGACAACTATCCAGTCTGAGCCTCGTATAACCACGAACACTCTCGACAGTTTCAGGCCCTTGATGAAATTTAGCGTGGAACACCATTTTATCTATATCACAACGCACACTGATGAGCATAAAAAATAGCTGCAGTCATACTACAAGCTGACGGAGGAAGACTTAGAAGAGATTACTAAGGAATGGTCGATGAACTTCCTGTTACCCATGATTTTGGTTATCATGATGATGTATTAATGATGGTGTATTCATGCTCTTCATTAGAATTGTTTCCTGAGAAAAGTTACCTTCATCTCTTTCCAGAAATCACATTTTTAAGGACTGTTCGCAGGCTGCTAGTATATTTGCCTGCGAGAATGCATGATTCTCGCAGGGTGCCTTAAGCCAGGGTGCGAGAAGTTCGCACTGTGTTTAACTGATAGGGTGTGAACTCTTTCTAAAGAAGGGAAAAAGATGAATTCTTGAAGCTTCTAGAAGGGAATCTTCTAGAAGGATGAGATGGCATTCGAGTGGTTATCCTAGTACTGGATTCCCTGATATTTTGGGATCATTGTTATCCAAGTAACTAATTCATTCTCTCCTATAAAATGAGGGGATTCTCATGGAAAAGGTGAGAAGCAAACAAGGTTAAGCAAGACATTGGAGAATTGGTGAAAGATTGTGTGAATGATTGAAGCTTGAACAACAGGCCGAGAAACTACAACAAAAACATCATAAGGGTTTTGATCTTCTTCATGCAAGTGAGAAAGTGTGTGTGTCAGAGTCAAGGGCCATCGAAAAGAAGTTTGCGACATCAAGGCTCAGGTTGTAATATTTTCTTTCCATCAATATGATACAGTAATATGTCCTTTTCCCATAAAGCTATATTCACTTTATTGTATAATTCCTTGATCATAT
>SNQJ01S0084663.1:0-16787 GCA_010110895.2 Picea sitchensis | reverse complement strand
GTAAATAATACTTATCATATAAAGAAGAAGAGGTTTTTACCTTGTATGGGTTTCCTTTGGAAATATCTGTCTCTGTGTTTCTCATATATGTGACTGATGATGAATGTGCCAGTGTTTATTTCCCTGCATTATTGTGATCATCATTGAGTGCCTTATAAAGATTTTAAAAGAAGCATAATTGTTTAAGCACGGTAACAACTGATTCACCTCCCCCCTCTAAGTTTTCCAACACATACCCATGCTCATAATAAAATAGAATCATGGCTACCAATCAAATACACTGTAGATCCACGTCATATTACTATATAAAAAGTAGCCGTGAACAATACACAGCGGAGCTACATCTCGAAATCAAAAAGATATACATATAGAGTATCCATCTTCTAGAAGCTGATACAGCCTGATGGCTGGAGATGAGATCTTCATATATCAAGCAACAACTTCAAAATATTTAAAACTCGGGTAAGAGCGTAATATGAGTGTACGACTGCACTACCCAGAAGTCTTTGACGACTCGTCGGTCATGGACTAGATGATCTTGATGATCAGACTGAAGGCTTCATTGATTTCAAACAAGGACTTGATTGGACATTCAGGATGGCCGGGCATGATGGTAAGAGACAAATTGCAGAGGGGCCGAATCAGGCTTGGTGACAAACTTCCCTTGGACACTAGCACGATAAATGATGAGACTCAGGCAACATGGCATTAATCATAAGTCTACGAAGCAGGAGTCAACGCAAACTCTCCATATGTTTGGAAGGATAACCAAACGACGGAGGACACAACTCGATATAGCGAGAATAACTTCCTAAGGTCATACTACATCCCATAGTTTGATGAACAAAAAGACATATGTGCTTTATCCAAGGGTGACTCATTATGCTCCCAATAAAGAAAACACTTTTCCCTTCCTCTTTTTGGGGTATATTTGATTTTTTTTTGTCTTTTTCAACAATTTTGGAAAAAAGAATAAAGGAATGTTACGTTACAATGGAGGAATGAGTATTGCAAACATACAAGTTCAAGGCACAAGGATAAGACTGATGTTTTAGTATAGTGATACTCCGGAAAAATCCTACGGGGGCCAAGGGTGTTAAAACGCAGAAGCAAACTGTTACAAGGCTGACATACAAGATATGCAAACACGGTTAACAAAACACACAATGGTAATGTCCTTCAATGTAAGTTTGACGAGCCTAGAGAAGGTAAGCTCGGTGGTTTTTCATATTTAGAGAGTCTGAAAAAACAGAAAAGGAGACTCCATTGGGGTACCTTTTTCGAAGATAGTCTAGTTGGTTTGAAAAAGGGGTAAACTAGCACCAACAAGATGTCTATTCAAAACCATTTTAATGAGTGTGACAAGGACAAGATCACTCAGCCATTTTTTCATTTTTAAGGAGTCTGAAAAAATATTAACTATGGACTCCGTCATGAATGTTCTTCTGGACCAGTTTAACGAGTGTGAAATAATAAGGTCACTCGACGATCTTTTCAATTTTAGGGAGTCTGAAAAGAGCTTAACTATGGACTCCGTGGGGGTTCCTTCTTCGTAAGTTTAGTCCCTCACGCCCAAAAAAGGGATAAAATTATACTTGAGAGTACTCTTCTATAGAGCTGAAGTTCCATAGAGTATACCTTTGTTCGTACATTTGACCATCCAGACCGAAAAAGGGGTAAACTACCGTCGAACGGACGTGACTTCAAATTTCAGTTTAACGAGCGTGAAAGGCCACAAGATCACTCGACAATCTTTTCATATTTAGAGGGTCTGAAAAGGGCTTAAAAGAAGACCCGTTATTTTTTGGGAGTCCTTAGGGTGAGGTCAAGAGCAAAGAAGAATCATGCAAATGAGGCTCAAACTCATATTCAAGAACTATAAGGAATCCCGAGCCTGCAGTGTTTTTTGGGGCAGCACGAATACCATAATGCAACCAGGATCTACCTAGGGCATTCATGTTCCGGTAAGCTCTACCACCAAGTTGCGACACTTCTAAAGCAAAGATGATGGTTTTGTGTCACAACCTGATGGGATTGATCCTATGGTAAAGGAAAAAGACAACGTGATACAAAAATTAGGGTAGAGACCTAACCTATATGTTCAAGTTGATCGTCTGAAATGTTTTCATGGACTGTCGAAAAGTACTCAAAACTCCCAAAAACTGTCCCAAAACCTGATCAAATCCCTCCGATGCAACTCCTGAATAACTCTAAATGGTTTTTGGTATAAAGAAAATGATAAGGGAGGCAAAAAAAGTGACAAAAAGAGGCCAAAAAGTCTATAAATAGAAGTTGGTAGCTCATTATCACCATTGCTGATTTGGAAATTGACTCTAGAGCCAAAAGACCCCCTTTGATAAACGCAGTGATTCCGGGAGCTACAGTGGACGAAACAAATTTCTGTCTGGACCAACTAAGTACAAACTCCCCTATCTAGCTATTCAATTCTTTATTTTTTCTTTGCATTTCATTTTTTGGGTGGGCGTCGACCTCTAAAAGGTCGACCCTAGGTCCACGTGGGTTGTCTCTGGACAGGTTGCGTGTACACTCGAGTAGAGTAAAACCTGCCTGCGTGTACACGCGACTGTCACCTAGACAACACGCATGGACCTCCCTTTATAGACAAAAAATAAAAAAGCACTCACTCACCCTCCTGAACCTTGTTTCTTTGGCAGGATGTATGTCCACTAGAGGGAAAGGGAGCATGAAGAAGTTAGTGAGTTGGTTGCGGGAGATCCGAATGCCGTGGCCGCGTTAATGCAATGTGGTTTGTTAAATTTATTCCTATGTCCGTTTATGTGGGTGCAACCAAGGTTACTGAATGCCTTGGTTGTCTATTGGCACCCTGATGTAGAGGCTTTCATGCTAGAGGGGAAATCACTGGTGCCCACCACCGAGGATATCTACTTTTTGACTGGCCTCTCAATTAGAGGGGAACCAGTCAACTTCAGGATGTTTCCGTCAAGGCCGCATAACATAGCGGAACTGAGAGCCCTATACTGTGAGGCTGGGACAAACTCTTTGAGCTCCCAGGTGCCTATAAGCAAGATCACTAACCTATCGCTGCAAGCGATATTATTGCTCATTGGGAGGATTACCCATTCAATGGCCTTGCATCAGGTGTCCCATGCACAGATGAACTATGATGTCCAGTGCTTGAATGCATAAATTTTCGACTGGAGTACTACACTGCTGGAGTGTATGAAGAGGCAATCGACAGATTGCCATCAACGAACATAGAGGAACTTCAGGTTTGGGACTATTTTGTGTTCGTTCTTTTTCGAGAGAGTTCCAAGTTTTAGTCCTCGGGTAGTGGTACGAGGACATCATGCCTCTTTTCCTACTGTGTGTAGATGGGAAGTATTATTGCCACGACAGGGTGGTGGAAGGACCAATGAGTCCTTCGATGATGAACTTTTTGCATGGATGTCATGACAGATCCTGGTTATAGAGGACTAACCCTATGCCGGGATTGATTTTTCGAGAGACCCGGAGATACCAGTACCTCCTAGTGAGGAGCGAGGGGAGATGGGTAAGTCTCAACCTTTGTAGTTTTTTTGTTGTATATGTAATTTTTATGTCATTTTTGTTATATATCATCATTTTTTTTATATGCCAGAGTATTTGACGAATATACATTTGTTGCATGCAGATGTGGGACCAGTGCAACCTGCCGATTATGCAAGGAACAAGCGTCATCCTCGGCCAAGGGCTGCAGCCGCTGCTGCCGGGGGACCAGTAGTAGCAGGAGACCTCCCAGCCAGGGAGGCTGAGAGGGTACTTAGACGAGTTGAGTGGAACTTTACTGCACTCACTCGCACAGTCCCGCTGGTAGAGATTGAGGACCTGCCGCCATCCATGCAGCCTCATGTAGTGGGGGCACCTCGGACGTGGGTCCAATTGTTTAGGCATTTAGCCCATGCTGTGGACTAGTATAATAGGGCCCATAGGCCCTGAACCTATTTATACATTTTACGTGCCACGAGCACTACTTGTATATATTTTTTGAGGGCATAAGCCCTGTGACTTGTTACTAGTCCTATTTTTGAGGTGCTTGTGTCCATCTATGTACTCTGGTTACTTTATGATATTATATATGTTTTTTTGGTCTTTTGTGTATTATGGATCATGTGTACAAATAATGTATTTACATGCTTATGTTAATGTTCTTTCATATGTGTGCAAGATGCCAATCTAAAATTTGATTAGCTAGAGTATCTATAACTTGGTTTAATCTCCTAGGAAAATGAAAATATGTAATATAATCAAAGTTTCATTCTAAGAGACGTACCCTAAGGAATCGTCAGTGTAAAGTTGGATCATGAACCCGATACACTCTGTTTAACTCAGACACAACCAGTTGAGCATCGAGATAGACCTGAAGATGAGAGATACCCAATGACAAAGCATCATGAAGCAATTCAATAACTGCACTAAACTCAACGACATTATTTGTGGTGTCACCTAAGCATATACCTCTGGAAGATAACAACTAGCCTTGAGGTGTGAAGATTACCCAAGCTGCGGAGGCAAGCCTCCGAGTGTGTTGACTAGCACCGTCTGCATATCCAACGAACACATCGGAATCAATTGACATATACCACAGTGACGAAATATAATATCAATGACACATCCATAACACTAAAAGAAACTAAAAAGTAATAGTACAAAGACTATACATATGTTACAAAAAGTTACCCACAGTGACCTGCCTATGAGTAATACTTCTTGAGGTAGAGCCCATTTCTAGGCTCCGCCAAAGCATTCCCTTGAAAATCAACGAGACGATAAGCACCCTTTTTAAAGCCTCTTTTATGATGAAGGGTCCGAACCACATGGGTTTGAATTTTCCTGCCCCCAGGGGGTCCTTATCTTGGTCGTAGACCAGGACAAGGTCGCCTTCAGAGAAAACCCGAGGACGAATGGACCTATCATATTGACACGTGACCTTATGTTTGTGAGCCTCATTGGGCAGGGCCACATCATGACGCTGCTCATTGAGCTGCTCAAGGTATACTAACCGTTCCTCAAGTGGAGAAGTGTAGGGAAATAATTGTACTGCCAACTTTAGAGACGGGATTTGACATTCGATGGGAAAGACTGCCTCCAACCCGTAAATGAGTTGAAAAGGTGAAAATCCGGTTGCAGTCTTAATATATGTTCGGTAAGCCCATAATGCCAAGTATAACATCAAATGCCAATTTGACTTGGCTGAGTTGATAGTTCGCTATAAAATAGTCTTAAGAGTTTTGTTTACGGCTTCGACCTGCCCATTTGCTTGGGGGTAGTAGGGCGATGAATGTTCTTGCCGTAACCCAAGCTTTGATGTTAACTTAGTCATCATTTGGTTCTGAAAGTGACTGCCATGGTCAATGACAATTTCCCTCGGGACGATGAACCTTGCTATTATCTGATTGAATAAAAAGAGAGCTGCAGTCCCTCCATCATCTTTAAACATTGGCATAGCTTCGACCCACTTTGTGAAGTAGTCTACAAATACGATGATATAGCAGTGCCCCCTTCCTGAAGGAGGGTTGCAAGTAGTGTAATCAATCCCCCACTTGGTGAAGGGACCAACGGTGATGACAGGAAACATGGGAGTGGGATGTGCCCTCATTTTCTGAGAGAATATTTAACATGGATGTCACTTCTTGACCGATTCAATACAATCTTTGATAAGTGTCGGCCAGAAGTAACCTGCTCGTAGAATATTTTGGGCTATTGCCAACCCAAACAAATGACTTCCACAAGCTTCAGTATGGAAATCGTTAAGCACAATAACTACTTCCTTATGAGTGAGACATCGACGTAGGATGTAGTCTACACCTCTCCGATACAATGTATCTTCGAGTATGAGATACTTCTTATCCTGATGGCGTATACGTTGACACTCAACACGAGAAGCAGTGGTGGAGCACTTCAAAGTCTAGAGATAGATAAGTATATATCCATACCAGGGATCTGAAGATGTGATAAAAAACATATCTCCCTGGAGAGGTGATTCTTCAGACACAACGTCACCTGACTCAACCGAAAGTTTTGAAATAAGTTTTGCAAAGACCAGTGACTTTTTGGACTTTGCTAAAATGAAGTCTAAGTCAAACTCTTGGAGGATGACTATCCATCTACTAATTTTTCTTCCTATTACCCGTCATGTCAACATGTAGTGGAATGGATTCATGACAACAATGATGGTGGTCTTTCGAAACAAAACATAATGACAGAACCATTGAACAACATGAAATGCTGCCAATGCAAGTTTTTCGATGTGAGAATAATTAAGTTCCCATCCTACGAGGCCTCGACTCAGTTAATAGATCACGTATTCTGTGAACAAGTCATCTTCTTGAACTAAAACCATGCCAATGGTTGACTCTGCTGTGGCCAGATATAATAAGAAATCTTTGTTATAGTTCGGTGGCCGGAGCAGAGGGGAAGTTGTGAGGGCATGTTTCAATGTGTCAAAAGAGTGTTGAGCTGCATCGTCCCAGTAAGAGGGAGCATCTTTCTTCAGTAGGCGCATAAATCCCTTGGTGATTTCAGCATAGTTGGCGATGAAGCATTGTAAAAAGTTCACCTTGCCTTGTAGACTCTGAAGTTGAAGGATTGTACGTGGGGGGGGCAACTTAATTATTGCCTCAACCTTGAGAGGATCAACCATGATCCCTATTGTTGACACTATGAAACCTAACAATTGTCCTGACGTTACGTAGAAGCTGCACTTTTTTGGATTCATACGATTCCAAAACTAGCGACAACATTCGAAGATAAGTTGGAGGTGTGTGGGATGATCTGTTCTCTTGTGAGATCGTGATGCTAAATCATCTAGACAGGCCTCGACTATATGCTTGAGGTCATGAAAAGCAAAAGAAATGGCCCGCTGAAAGGTGGCTCCAACATTTTTGAGACCAAAAGGCATTTTACGATATGCGAACTTACCCCATGGGTAGATGAATGCCATTTTGTGCTGGTCTTCGGTTTTGATTTGGATTTGATTATATCTTGAAACACCATTCATGAAAGAAAAGGCTTCGCAACCTGCACATTCATCAATGATATGGTCGATGAACAATGTGGGAAAATTATCTTTGGGACATGCCTTGTTTAAATCATGGAAGTCAGTGCATACATGAATCGTGCCTTGTTTTTTATTGACCGACACGGGGTTTGATACCCATTGGGTCAAATGGATAGGATATATAAACCCAACTTTTAGCAATTTCTCAACCTCAACCTTAATGGCTGCTACTTTCTTAGGATTAACTAGACGAAGCTTCTGCTGAACTGTCTTGGCATTAGGATACGTTGTAATTTCATGTTCAATGATTCTTGGATCGATGCCTAGCATTTCCTCATAAGACCAGACAAAAACGTCGTGGAACTCTTTGAAAAGATCTGTGTAGATTTGAATCTCTTCGAGGGAGCAGTTCGCTCCAACGAAGACATTCTCCACGATGCCAGGGTTTCAGGAGATATTGATTGGTAAGGTTTCAGCGATAGTTTCCATATTACCCTCAGCATAAACCTCATGTGTAGCTAAAGGATTAATAGGACAAGACCGCTCTCCCGTCATGGTCATGGTGAATTCTCCCGCTTCAATTAGGCTTAACTCTGGGAGGAAGTATGATCTATGATGAAGATCTTCCTAGGGTTTATCTGGACTAGTCATTGCTTCAATAATTGCTTCATCAGAGGGAAAGACTAAGTCCAATGAATCGATGTGAGCGAGAGAACCCTGAGCCCATATAAGCTCTAGAAGTGGATCTAACTCTTGTGTAGGAGATGGATCAGTGTGGGATGAAGTTTTTTGGACTAACGAGTAGGCTACTTCAGCTGCGGATAAAGGCATGGACATGCTCAGGTGTCCTGTCTCAGTCATCGTGGCCGATGGGGAAGGAAGGATCCATGGATCGTCAAAGTAAGTCATGCGGAACGATGAAACTTGAAAAATATCAACCTTATGATGATTGGATATAAACTTGATATTTCCTTGAGGGGGAGGGTAATCGAAGGTACCCATCAAATATGGGCACAAACCAACCCCTATGTTGACGACACCTGATGGAGGATTATCTATCATTGGGACCATGGATGCCCCCAAAGCAGGGTCAAGTCTGGAGAAGGACAATTGATCGATGGTCACTATCCAACCATCGCGTGGAAACAACAAGACCCAGAAAACTGTAGAAACCACAGCTTGCATGGAATAAGTCCAACTCCTTCCTAACAAGAGGTTATAGTCGAGGGGAGCATCGACTAACTCTACTTCGACACACATGGTCTTCCCTCCTAACTGCATGGGAAAAGAAGGAACGATACCATGTGGTCGGAACGAACGATCGTCGAAAGAGGTGAGGAGAGTAGGTGACGTAGACAAAACGAGTTGGCCAATGGATTTCCAGCATGCCAACGACATAACGCATGTCGAGGCTCCCTCATCAACCACCCTGCGTAAGATATTTCGAGTAAAAGTTTTCGTGGGATAAGCCACTACTATCTGAAACGCTACGTGGTAAGGTAGACGAGGTTTTAAGTCGGTTGTATCTAGCATGATTGTACCCAGTTACAAGTCTCGGTAGATCCTAAAGCATTTAACAAGGCTTTCCTCTAAGAAGGGAAGCTTTGGAGAACTTCCAAAGTGGACATCGCACAAGGGGTTTGTGATAAATCTTCCACCACAGAGTAGTTCTGGGCAGCCCTTGCGTTTGGGTTATGAGAAGATTTTTTAAATGCGCCTTTTGGAATGCGTATCATTGTTTCTCCCAATGTCTTCTCAATCTGTAGAGGAAGAGATGGGAGGTCAGCTTCTTTACCCTTCTCATAAGTTCTTGGTTTACTATAGTCGTGTGCTCTATTCGATATAAAAGCATCACCCCTAACCATGTATATGTTCGCGGATGCGGGGTTGTTCGGAGGCAGACAAGGTTCCTGGCTGCCCCCTTCAGTGCTTGTAGAGGCTTGAGTTAGATTTTGCCCATGCTGAAATGGATTAGTCAACATAGCTTGCTATTGCTGCATCACAAACTTTTGGGCCTCTGCAAGTCGAGGACAGAGATGGGTCGGGTGGTCTTCTACACACAAGTTGCATGGATACCTCGCCTTCCATTTTTCAGTGTTGTCCCCGCCAGCATTATCGGGAGGTTTTTTATCCCCCTTACCCTTCTTTTGTTGTTTTTTCTTTCCTTCAGGCTGCTGGGTGGCCTTTGGGTTAGTCGTCTGCACTGTGTGTACCTCCGACGTTTGGGTAGGGGGAGTAGCCAAAGCAGTAGTTTGGCTGGCCGATGTGTGTTGTATAGATAACTGCTGCAACTGCTTCGTCAATTGCTCAGCGAGCTTTGTGTGTGTTGAACCAACAATACCATTGGCATGTGGTCCAACTCTCTGTCTAGTTTTATCCAGTATTGAGTGTGGCACATCTAGCAAGATGTTGTATAATAAACCGGACTGAGAATATATGAGCTCAAATTGTTGAGCTCTCATGATGGCGTCTTCTTCAGAGAATACACCCGACGTTGTGACGTCTTTGGATAACTACGAGACCAAAGACTTAAGGAACCACTCAAGTAGGAATGTTGGTGGGACTGGCACCTTGATTAGACTCTTTCAACGTCTCCATTCTCGGATGTGATCAGAGATATGGTCCGCTGTCGTCTGTTCGAAATTGGCCAGCAGCTCTGTGCCAACATCATATCTCACAGGTAACTGGAAATGGTTTAGGAAAGCCATTGCTAGCTCACCGAAGGAAGAGTATCTTGAGCGATTGAGCTCAATGTACCATTTCGCGGCACTCCCAATGAGAGTACGTTGAAACAATCACAACTGTATGGAGTCATCTTTTAATGAGTTAGATGAGCACCAAAGATGGAAGGTAGTCACGTGATCACCTGGATCTTCGTTAGGCTTGGCTTCGAACTTTGGAATGTCTGAAGGAAACTTCGTCAGCATAGAAGGCCAACGTGGATCGTGACAAATGGGGTCATTCAATAACCTTGTCAAATCTGGCAAGTGCAAAGTCGCCAGGAAAGGTAGTTTGGGTTGTTGGTGATAACCTGGGAAAAAGGGGCCTGGATTTTGACTGGCACCAGGTTGCCAGGAAAAGTTTGGCTGCTGGCCTTGATTTTGGTAGAAACCATGGCCCTGGCCAGCGTATGGATTTTGCATATGTGGAGACATCATTGGCTGATTTCCCAAATAGGACATAGATGGTTGGGCATGCATTATATTCTAAGGACTCTGGGAAGGATTTCCCCATGGTGGTCCCGTGGGGATGGGCATTGGAGGTTTTCCGGGGTTCCATTGATTGTGGAAAGAATTACCCTAGATGGGCATTCTAGATGAGAGAACAGATCCCTGCCTTGAATTCCAAGGTCCTGCTGTGGAAGAAGTTCCTAGGTTTTCCCCCTGTGAAGGAATAATACCCTACATAGGAGTAGATTGTCCAAAACTGGGATTGTCCCCAGTCGGGAAAGTGGCGGATGAGAAGGCGTTGTTTCCAAATGTTCCGGCCAAAGAAAACGGTGTCGAACCTACCATCATACTATGCGAAGGTGGTCCTTGACTCCCTGCTCCAAATAAACTATGGTATATAGGTTGCCTGACGGACTGCTGATGCGAGCCACCGAGTGAAGGGGAGGAAGGAGGGATATGACCTCCTCCATAAGGGAAAGCATTAAAAGGAGTAGGAGTGCCCCCGATGTGACCTTGCAAAGGAGCACTAGAGCTCCCTGCCCCCAGACCTAAAGTCTATAAAGTGGAGTAAAAAAGTACAGGACTTGTACCTGAACTAGGCATCTCGTATGAGAACGGAGGGCCTATCGCACTTGGTGTGAAAGGGGTTGTGGCCGCTACCAAAGATGGGATCGGACCACTATGCCATGTAGAAGCGGTCGAGACCATGGTGGATCAGACTGATGATGCTGGGTTAGGAGGTGAAAATTCTCCTGTGGGGACAACCGTAGTGGGAATGGAAGAATTCCCAGAGGGAGTAACAACATTTGTTTCCATTTTTGTGTGCAACACTATCTGGCGCTTGTAAAATTGGATTGGTATGATGAAAGGTGCCAAGAAATCAGTGGTTGGGGTTTCAACCGGGCCAAGAGCATGTGCTTCAAGATCCAAAATGGTTGATTCCTTCAGTTGTTGGTCGGGCACAATTGCTTGTAACTCGATCTCTTCAAAAGACCCTTGTTGGTCTAGCTTTTGCCTCAATGTTGGCGGGGGTGGCTCCAGTGTAACCAGCGATAGGCCAAGAAGCCTTCATGACCGGTGGAGCTCATGATCCTCCACTGTGTGATAATATCAAAGACACTCTAAGGTAGTCTAAACGCTTAAAAGTAACACACACTAAAAAAGTCCCTAGATGATAAGACATGCAAACACTAAACTAATTGGAAGAACAGTTACAACAACCAACACTAGATAAACTTATCGGTGCAAGTGCAACTCGAACACGGAAGCACCCTCCGGGTATACTCTACAAAGCGTGGACCGATGTCTGTCCTAGGTACCGTGGTATACCCCCGCAGTCACTTGTGTATGTCCCTAAATTAGATAGGCAGCTAGGTTGCCAACGCACAAACAGTCACCAGGCGGGTATAGTCGAAAGTCGGGTAGACCACAATGAGCAGGGTATCGAGCCTGAAACCTATCAAGGGTATCAAAAGAAAGTGGTCCGGAAGGCAATTGAGGACCTTGAATGGATTCGAGACCCACAAAGCCTCGTGGAAAATGCAATCAACGGAATCCCAAAATAAGCCCTCTATATGTGTTCTCCACTACGATTGGTCCAGCTTTGGAGGGGTTATCTCCACTACCTTTCTGCACATGACCTCGTGTTTATCCCCTGTGTTAGAGGGGGGTCCCAGATAAATTTCATGACACTAGAATTAGACACTCCCTAAATCAAACTCCAATGTTTGATTTTAAATGGCCTTGAAGAGTTTCCTCTCCAACCTAATCCAGGGCCCTAATCCTGAACTAGTTGGTGAACCCTACAAACATAAAAGTCTAGTAGATTTTAAATTTAGCATTAATTTTATGGCTTTGTCTTATGTCAAGGGGTATGAAAGTGAAATTGATGATGTGCAATAGACGAAAGCAAAAAATGAATAAAAAAGATGGAAACAAAACTTTTACTTAATGCAAAATTTCAACAACTTTTCAAAATAAATATTTTTAATTTTCTAAGATTTTGGACAGCAAACTCAAAATAAATTTCACTTGACTACAAGCTACTTATGATCTAAGTAAATTGCAAAAACTTATGAAATAAATGACTTTTCCCTGGCTAATAATGCATAAACACACTCTTCAACCAAACAAGAAAATGAAAAGAGATTTTTATTTATTTAAATGCTTGATAAAGAAAAAAAGAAAAAATACCAACAAGTAGAAACCAAGAAAACAATTCTGGCCTAATCGCAGATCACAAAGAATCAGGTCAAAAATCACACACTAGCAATTTTAAAAAAAAAAAAATGACTCTCACACTTGTCTAAAAACCCTAAAAAATTCTTTTTATGACAGCTTTTAAATGAGAAAAAGCAAGCTAAGGGTAAGATTAATCCTAAGCTACTGACTGCTAAGACATAGATTCAAACACCCGAGAGGAATAATTCTTATCAAGGGAAAGGATGACTACCTTGCCCTCAACAAAAAGTATCCTTCACAAGCACGCGACTCTTAATCTAATAGCACGCATGCGAACACGCGCTGGATATAGACAGAGGGTGTGTACACACGGGTTGACCTTGTACAGGCCACGTATATATCTAAACTCTTAGAAAAAATGAAAACAGACAACCCAAAACCAGGAAGAGACCACTGATATTGATAACCAGGATCCCTTGAAGGCTTGGACACTCTTTTTAACAGAAAAACAAATAATGTAAGGAAAAATGATAAAGCAAAAACAATCTGAGATAGGACTGCAAACAACCAAGACTTAGACAGAATTCCATAAAACCCCTGAGAATGTCTGATTCTGACAGGGAAGAGGATGACTGCCTCCAAAATTCTCGGGACTCTACACGCTACTGCTACTTCCTCAGCTAGTGTTCGCACGCGGGCTGTAAGAGAGTAGGGAGTGGGTACACGCGTGCAAACCTTATGCAGGCCGCGTGTACCTTTGTGGGTCCTGACAAACACAGTCAAGCAAACCAGAGAAAGTTGGTATTGAAAACTAGACTCTTTGCTAGCCTAGACCTTACAGAAACTAAAAAGAAACAGGCAAGAAAAACCAGTCTTTTAAACTACCCAAAAACACATAAAATTCCTAAGAACCCTAGAGATCTCTCCCCAGTATGGTTGCCAATTCTATTGTGAGGGAAATCTCCTTACGGACTAGCAAATAGGGTTAGACTTTGCATGTAGATATGACCTATAGAAAATCTACTTTCTACCTTCGTCCCCAGACTTAAATCCCATTTCTTTTTAGTAAATGCATGGCTAGATCAACCTACCTCGTTCCGGGCATTTGATGTCTATCCCTTGTCGCACTTGATTACTTGTTCACAGTTCTCCTTTCCAATGCTGACCTGCATACAAGACAAGAAACAACTACACATGCATACTACCTATAGAATAACAGGTTAGAAATTCAAACATGTACTTAGAAAATTATGAACAACTCATGAATTGGGACGGGAAAAACACTTTCTTTATTACTTTGAATGAGTCAACTTACAAAATTTGAGACCGGCCACCCCTTCGCAAACCTGATCCTAGGCTCCTCTTTTACTGTCCTCCAATTTCTTTGCTTTGTATCTCCTTTGGCACAAGGAAGGCTAAAGGGTTGGGACAATGAGAATATGCAAATGGGCAGAGTTTCTTTGCTATATTTTTCCTCTTTTCAAATGGGACCCCTACCCCTTCTTTTATAGGCTAGAAGGAGCTAAGTATTTGGACGAACCCTCGGCCATGCATGGCCAGGAGTTTCAGTTAACTCACCCATAGCTTTTGTTTTCCATCGACAACTTTCCTTTTTTCGTGCCTTTGTCGGTCCACGCGTACTGTTTGAGGTCAGCTAGCGTTTACACACGTGTAGTAGTGGAGTAGGGCGCGTGGGCCTTTATAAAAGAGGATTTTTAAAGAGTTGTTCAACAATGCTTTGGCAAAGAAGGGATCTGAGATGGCCTGATGCCAGGTAAGCATGTATGGTGCAATTTAGGGTTATAACAGTAGGGTCCACTAGAAAACCTTGTTTACACACTATATGTCCCAACAATATTCCAAAAGGTGTACCAAAATGCATTTCTTGAGATTTAATGATATCTGACATTGCCTACATCTTTCCAACATGAGTCTCAACACTTCTATATGGTCTTTTAAAAGACTATATACAATCCAGTAATCCATATATACTTCTAGAAATTGATGTATGAATTCCTTAAAAGAGGCTATGAATACTCTTGAGAAAATGGCTGGTGCATTCTTCAACCCACATGGAATGATTGTATATTGGTAGGATCCCCATTCTGTAGCAAAATTAGTCTTATACTTGTCCTCTGGAGATATTTTGATATGATGGTAACCTCAAAATCCATCTGTAAATGAATATGCTTCCTGGCCTCCCACATTCTCTAATACCTCATCTGTAAAAGGGGTAGGGAAAGGGTAATGTAAGCAAGCATCATTAAGTTTCCTCATATCTACACAGATCATTATCCCCCCTTGTTTATTTTCTTGGACTACCATAGGACTTATCCATTTAGATTCCTTTACTAGTTCTATGATACCAACTTCCAACATTCGGTCAATTTCTACTTATATACTGGGTTCAGTATGTAGGGTCTCTTCCTGACAGGTCTATCTTAAGGTTTGAGGGATATATTGATCTCACCTAGATCCTCTACTATACCTTTCATCTTTGTACAGGTCTTTGGGAACATGTCACTGTATTCGCGCAGTAACTCTGTTATTCTTTCTACTGTTTGCTCGTCCAAATAGTCTCCAATACTTTCCATTTTAGGATTATCATTCATCCCAATTTTGACTTTCTTAACTTTGATTGGTGCAACAAATACTTCTGATTCCAGAGGTGGACCTTCCACCTCTCTTTCTCCTTCAATTTCTGTAATCTGAATGTTGCACAGGTCATATTTATTTGGTTCTTCCTCTTCCACATGATAGCATGACAATGACTCTTTGACTATTTGTCTGTTGTGTTGTTGATATTCTTTCATGATTTCAACTTTTGGTTCATCAATAAATATCATTCCCCGTATCAGCTTCAACACTGAATCAATGTTGGGGTTCTCATGTTCAAATGAGAAAGTTACTACAAAGTTCTGCTATAATCTTGTCCATTCTGTAGTGCCTTTTTACATCTCCTGGTCTATATACAAGTTCCTTGGAATTCCTTTCAATGTATGGATAAAGTGATGAGGCCATTCCTTTGGTGGTGTCATCCTCCACTTTGTTCTGTAATTCTCCAAGTGTTCAACTAGTGTGCCTTTCCCATCATACTTCTTGACTATATTTCTCCCTGCCTCTTCGCTAAATCTAATGCGCAGTAATCATTTACATTTATACCAGTCTTGAATTGCTTCCTTGTGTGCACCCCACCATATTCTAGTTGTTTCCTTGTGTGCACCCCACCATCTTGTAGCTGTTTCCTTGAGTGCAATATCTAGGGATAATAGCCTATGAATATCTAACACTTCCTCTTCATATTTTGTCAGAAATTCCTATAATTCATTTATCCCATGAAAAATGGGATGTTTTCTTATCTCTGTACCAACCCATCTCACAACACGATCTATTCTTGCGCACCTCCTTGTGGAAACTTCAAGTAATCTCTGTTGCCAATTCTCCAAACCTATATATGATTCAAAAACACATGATGTAATGCTTCTCCAACTGATTACCCCATCTAGAGTTGGGTTAACATAATCCTCTTCTCGAGCGGTGGTTCTGTACAACTGGTTTATTTCTTCCAGATCCAAACAAGTGGCCTCTACAAACCTTTCTCTTTCTGAAGGATCCAATGGTGCAATGACTCTATAGTCACCTGATTCAAAAGTAATTTTCCTTGTCTTCAGGTTGATTATAGCATGGTTATCAAATTCCCAATCCAATCCAAGCAATGTTGGGTAAGGTGTGGTGACATCCATCCAAATCTACTGTCACACCTTTAAGTCTTCCAATAGGTAGAACTATGTGTTGATTTTCTAGTTTCATCTCGATAGGTGAATAACCTAAGGTAGTTTCCCCCATAACATCACCTATATTGAAATCTCCAATGTTGGCATTCAGGCTGAATCCTCTGCTTGTCATTCTTCTTGTATGGAGATGATTGACTATTTTCTGTTCTAACTTTCCTTCCACCTCTGTGTTACATCGTTCTAGCATATTTTGTAAGAACTTAATAGATGATGGGTTATTCAATAACTTAACACAAGATTGTAGAAAAGTATTTATGGTACTTAATTGCTCTAGAGGTTGTTCTTTATTGGTATGGTCCATTGAGAATGGAATCCCATATATTGGTGGGTTATGAGGTTGCTGCCTGACTGATGTAGACGCAAATTCTACTTGAGAAACTCTTGTCTAGATTCCTTAAATGTTTACTTCTCTTTCCGCATGTCAAACTTCTTCTATGGCTCAATGTTCTTCTTAACCTATTGGTGCTGATCTGGATCTCATGGTTGTTGGAAGATTGATTGTTGTCATTGATGTCAACCCTAGTCATGGGTTTTGGACCGCAAGATTGATAAAGGTATTTGGACATGAAGGAAAATGCACATGCATATACAACACCCATGAATGGATAGTATACATCATGCTAT
>SNQJ01S0084662.1:55420-75104 GCA_010110895.2 Picea sitchensis | reverse complement strand
AAGTTTTCATGATTGAATGATTCACATGAGATTGTTATAGTTGTAATATGATGATTGTTTGATTATAGTACTGCTATGATGTTCTTCAATGTTCTCTAAACTTTGAATTCAATAAGATCTCGTGTTTGAGTTTTTCCTCTTAGGCTGCTTGAAGACCTGATGTTAATAGCATACCTCTACACTTCCCTCACCAAAGTCTTCCTTCTATTCACTTTTACTCCCATTCACTAACTGAAGTTGATCAAGACCTCAATTTCTTATGCATGCTAGCCTAGATTTATGAGTTAAAACATTATTATCTCGAGTCTTGTCCATTTGACCTTTTAAACACTCATTTACATTTACACATAATCTGATGGGTATTGGGCTTAACCGCTCTGCAATCTGAGGGTGATTCCTAGTGCTAACACCTTGTGACCTTCTTCGTTGCTTTGACATGGATGATTCTAAACCAACCCCTTCTCCCTTCCAGTTTGGAGTCAAACATGCTGCGACTTGTACTTCTCCTGGAGTTGATGCCACTTTGTACTGTTATTTAGTTGGTAGCCTCTTATATTTGACTCATATTTGAATTGATATTTCCTTTGTTGTTGGTCTTGTTGCCTGGTATATGCAAACACCCCATGAAAGCCATTGGAAAGTAGCTAAAAGGATACTTCGACATGTCATGGGTACAGTTCAATTCATGATACATTATAGTTCAAGGGGGACTCCTTTTTTGGTTGGTTTCACTGATTCAGATTGGGCCATCAATCCTGATGATCGAAAGTATACTAGATGTTTTGTTTTCAGCCTTGGTTCTAGACTTGTCACTTGTGCTTGTAATAATAAGATATTGGTCTTTCTTCAACAAAAGCAGAGTACCAAGAAATGGTTAATGCAATTCAAGAAGCCTTGTGGCTTTGAAAAATTCTTTTAGAGTTTGGATTCCACCAAAAACATTCGACAACCCTTTGGTGTGACAATCATAGTTCCATCAAGCTCGCCAAAGATCTAGTTCAACATCAACACAACAAACACATTGAGATACACATTCACTTCATCAGGAAACTCATTCATGATAGAGTTATTGAAGTGTTATTTTTCCCTACAGAAGATCAAGTTACATACATTTTCACAAAGTCTCTTACATAAGCGAACTTTTCCAAACTTCAATCTATGTTAGGAGTTCAGGAAGTTGTCATTAAGGGGGGATAAGATCTAATGCCTTCTTCCTTCACTTATTTTGTTGCCTTTGTAAATCCTTTAATCCTATCCCAGGTTCTTCTCAAGGGGGGGTGTTAGGATATTTAGATACCTAAGAGTTAGTTAAGATCAACTTGGTATAATGCGTCATTAGGTTAAAAGTGTGTTTCTTTAGTCTGCATTTGTAGTTAGAAAATACGACGGTCATGATATGTTCCCAACATAGAGTGATCCGACGACTCATATTCTACTCAATATTAACGACTAAATTGATCCATGGTTAGCACTCGTTTAGTCCATGATCTCTATTTAAAGAGCATGGAGGGTCATTTGCTGATGATGGATTGTGAAAAACTCTCTTGTAAATCTCTTTATCATATTTTATTTTGCAGTAATAAATTTCTCCAATTGGCCACTGTTAGGTCACCATTTTGGTTCACTCTACACTACCAATTGGCCTCCTTTTTTTTCCATTTTAGCGTATCCTTGCCTATCCATTTTCTATAGTTCCTTATGTTTTTAATTTAAGGTGCCAATACAAGCTACAAGGTATTTTGTTGCTTAATTCATTGATTTCTCATACTCTTTAGTGAATTAGAGAAGTAAAGGAATGATTTTACTAATGATGGTTCATGTAGTTCCATTCTAGTAGCAGGTATCAATCTTGTAGAATAGATCTGCTACCGAAATTCATGTAGCAACTTGTTTCTAGAAGCAGTTTTTCCATGACATTTTTGGACATATGAATAGGAAGTTGGCAAGTCCAAGACATGGGTTTCCCCAAATTGTTTATAACATGGGAAAATTTCCAAAACAATAAATAGTTTGGGATATATGGGTAGATCTTCTAGAGAAAATTTTCCTAGAAATTTGCATTTTTGATAGGATCCTGTAACTTCCTCGAGGGTTAGGAGACTTGCCAAGCCTCCAAGCCGATTCAAAGACGTGGGTTTTGTGGATAAATGTGTACACATGGACACCTACTATCTAAATTGGACAACACTTCAACAACAAGAACACTATTCCTAGTCAAAACTTCAACCAATTCCTGTAGCGCACAAGTATAGTGCGATTTCATGCCTTTGGTCATGAAATCGTTGTGAGATTCCCAATTATGTAATCCTTTCTGTTTGTTAATTTTTTTGAAGCCGATATTGTGATATCTTGGCTATCCTTAGTAGATCATGTACATGATTGGATGTCTAATAATTGTTGGTTTTAATTTAATTATAATTGTATAAATATCGAAGGCATTCATGCCTGAAGATATAAATTGATAGCAGTGATAAGAAGGAAGCATGACCGAACTTTGTTAAACATTTGTACTCTATTTTGATTATGGAATATAAGACATGCTTATGCGCAATTTTCTTCTAAATTTTTGAGTTTGTAAGTGTGTAGCAAGCATATTATCATGGAAGGTAGGGCCCCCTTCATCTTAGAAGTAGTGCCCTAGTTAGTTTTATTTTTGCATTATAACTAAGTGTGATTACATTGATAGTATAATTTCATAGCTCAATTCCTATAGAAAGTGTGATATAACTCTGTAGAAATGTTAATTGGTTGATGTTATCATTTTATTCATGTAGTGTGGTTCAACTARTGCTTGTGAGAACATGAATTTCATGCTTGATTGCTTGCCAATTTAATTGGTGATTTTTTGAACAAAGAATTGTCAAAACTGCGGTTTGATGCAATTGATGGTCACCAACCTTTCACTGGTCAAAAACTACTCATGATAGATATMTTTTCCACATGTATTAGTTTTTAATTATGTTATTCATGTTTTTAGTTGAAGATTGTCAATCTAACCGACAGAGTGGATCCAATGGAGTATTGTTGAATATAACAACTATATTCAACCTGCAATTCTACCTTAGAATATCCATTGTTAGATGAGAAACCATTTTCAGAGAGTTATGATTTGATTTAATGCTGGTGTGAGTTTATTTTATTCCTAAGTGAAATTTTATTTGATGTTGTGTGGATTGAAAAACTAGTTTCTACAGGATCAGATCAACATGCTTCATTGTCAATCCTTTGTCATACACAAGAACATAGTACCATATAAACAATAGTTTGTTAAGAGATGCATTTATACACATACCTATCATTTAATTCCTCGTCGATTTACAAACTGCTCATGTAAAGAATCATTTTTGCATCAATCAATTCTAGTTGTTTTCACCAACACATAGATCTTAGATTCGGCTATGATATTGCATATAATTTTATTTCATCTCTCAAGATTACAACTCCCCGTATTGATGATTTGATTTTAGGAATTTATGCATATAAACATCGCCACATTTTGGCGTCATTGCTAGGGAGATGCTAAAGGGATTAGGGCATTCATAGTCTAGTTCTTTAGTTTTTCTTTTATGTAAGTGTGTTTTTATTCATGGAAAGACTAACTCATGCTAAAGGATAACTTGGTGACAACAAGGTCTTAATAACAAGAGGAGTTCAAGTGTTGCATGAAATTACAAGTAGTCAGTGCTCCTCGGTGTATCATGAAAAGGGACTAATTGCCTCTCGTGGATCCTTGAAGTCTGGCGGTGATGAGTTTACCAATCACCCACGGGTTTTTGTCTAACGAAAACCATACTACCACAAAAATGGTATCAGAGCTAGAGGTCATGAGTTCGATACACACTCGGCTCGCACTAAGGGGGAGATTGTTGCACGAAATTGCAAGTAGTCAAGACTCCCCAGTGTATCGTGAAAAGGGACTAAGTGCCTCTTGTGGATCCTTGAAGTTTGGCGGTGATGAGTTTACCAATCACCCATGGGTTTTGGTCTAATGAAATCCGTACTACTGTAAAAAGTTGTTGGCATGATTTAAAGGAAAGCGTGTGGTTGTCATTGATGGCAAGAAAAACAGTGACGATGGCATGATTACAGGCAGAGTGTGCAGAAGGAATCAAGCTTAGAAGAGATGGTGCGATAAAACTAAGATCAAATCAAGACCATCAGATTTTCAAGCCAGATCTATGACAGGTATGAATTGCGGGGAGCAAAAGCTGAATTAAATTACTCGCCAGTTACAATCCCACAATCTATCTAGATTGTCAGATCTCATAGCTTCAATATCTACAACTGCATTTGATCCAACAAACAATGAGTTTAAGTCAGATTAAATCGTGACCGTCGGATGCGCAATCGCCAAATCTACGACAAGGATGAATTGCAAAGATTGAAAGGAGAATTAAACATCGCGCTTGTTCCAATACCACAAATAGTCAGGACCGTTTGATCTTATAGCTTCGAAGATCGATAATTGTGGTTGATTGATCAACATCGCACAACTTCAAATTGCGGAGTTTGGTTGTCGAGTTAAATCACTCGCAAGTTATGGTTCCGCAATCATCATCGATTGTTGATCTTCTTCGAGTGTCCTCACGACTGTTGGATCATTTTTGAGTGGAAGAACATGATAAGTGGGGAAAAATGATTGAGAATTTGATTATGCGAATTCCTGTTAGCCATAAGATCACTTTCGAGTGGAAGGACAGGATAAGATAGCAAAGACGCATCGTAGAAAAATCGAGACGTTGATCTAAGTTCATGATTGACGAATAACATTCACTTCAGATCTAAAGACGCAAGAAGGTTACACTCTGGAGAGATTGAGATTACAAATTTCTGAAATGCGAATTTTTGTCAGCCATTGGATCATTCCAAGTGGAAGGACAAGATATGCTAGAAGAGCTATATCACAAAAAGATCAAGATGTCAATCTAAGATTCTGATCAACGAACAAGATTCACTTCGGATATAAAGATATGAGGAGGTTATGCTCTAGAAAGTTTGAGATTGGAAAAACCCGAAGCCCAAAAATCTGAAATGAATAAGGACCATCGAATTTGGAGGACATACAAGGATTGTTGGATCAATGCTGTTGGTCAATAGACCACGTCAGAAGACCACATCAACAGATCACGTCAGCATACCGCGTCAGCAAGGATATGTGGTAGACCATGTCAGCAGACCACATCAACGAATACACATAGCATAATCAGATGATGACAAGTGTCAAGAAGAAATTCGCTTGTGCCATGTCAACAAGTGACGTAAGCAAGTTGCGTCACTCCGGGAGAATTTCTTCAGGAGTTTCACCACCAAGAAATGTCAAAAGTACGGAAGTCCCGAAGGATGAAGGTACGAAGTCACTCTCAACCATTGATCTAAGATACACCGAGAGTTAGGACAGCCGTTAGAACCAGGAGAAGAACATGTGCCACATGAGGATCCACATCAACAAGACTACATCAACAATCAAACAATGACAAGTTTCAAGTTGATTCGATATTTCATGTACGTGGAAATCATAAATCTGAGTGACACGTGGTAGCTACTAAGCTCATGACACGTCATCAAGTGACGTAAGTAAGTGACATCACTCCGGAGGAAATAAGGGGTTTGAGATTTGAAATCTCTGAAGTTCGAAGACCCAAAGGAGATCTCGATTGTTCATCCGAAAGGGACATGCATTAGTGGATTGACAACTTCAGAAGATCGACGTATGGAGAAAAGAACGGGTTGAGATTTGAAATCTCTGAAGTCCAGAGACCTGTAGGAGATATCGACCGTCGATATGATGTCGGGTGCACTCTCAACCATCGATAAAGATACAGTGGAAGGATAGCGTAAGTGTAATAGCCAAATACCTAGAGTAAAAGGTGGCCATCCATCTCAACGGTTTATTAAGTCTTGGCTGTCAGATTAAGCCTTGTAAGAATCAAATATGACAATTGATCCGTTTCAATGAAATGAATGTAAACCGTCCAATCTGTTCGAGAATTCTGATTCAGAAGTTTCGAAAGGATTGAAACCCAAAAGTTTCGAAGGGAAAAGTGTTGAAGTTACGACAATTGTCCATTTCAAGAGAATGAATCGTGGCTGTTGAATTGACAAGCGCTCAAGCGCTCGTTAAGCCCAGACGTATGGTCACCGCCAGTGATCAGGTGAAGGAAGGGGCTTAGAAGCCAAAGAAGCCATGATTGACTGGCTGTAACTGACATAGTAGACAAAGAGTTTCGACTGCTAGAGAAGCTATGGAATCTCAACATAATGCCTACTGATGATGAACACATTGAGCTAACCACCAAGGATGATGAAGAGTTGCCATGATGATCAGGTAGAGGAATCGATGTGAGAAAAATATGCAGAACAGAGAAGTGAGGTGATTCTACTGGTTAGCTGTGAAATTGTGAGGAAGATACGTAGTGAACAACCTGTAGGGCAGAACAATGACGTGGTGAAGAGCATGTAGAGGCATAGCTCATAGAATGCAGATGGCGCACAGAGTATAAAACGTAGAACAAAAAGCGCAGAGTATGCGATCATAAAGACACTGATGCAGGCAGAATAAAGAAGTGTAGAAGAACAATGATGAGACTGGTAAGCCATTGATAAATGCTATATCATTGTGATAAATTTAAGAAAGCAAAGATTTATATTTCAGGGTGGTAGGGAGGTGTTTGGGAGGACTAGTGTCCTCAGAGTTTCAAGTGGGTGCTTGAACAAAGAGATTTTTAGTTTCCATATGGTTGTAGCGAGAAAAACCAGGGTGGCAGGGTGGTGCAAGGGAGAACTATTGTTGTCTGTTATACAGGTTGGTGCCTGTGTGACTGGAATTTGGTGCTTCCATCCGGTTGGTGCTGGAACACTCAAGGAGTTGGTGCTTCCTTCTAGAGGGTGCTAGAGAAACTAGAGAGTTGGTGCTCTCAACAAGTTGCTGCTTTTAAAACAGAGGTTGTAGCCTCAACAGGAGTTGGAGCTCATAATAATGATAATGTACATAAAATAAAGATTACTTATCATATCAAGAAGAAGAGTTTTTTCCCTTTATGGGTTTTCTCAATAAATATCCGTCTATGTATATTTCATGTGTGTTATTGATGTTGAGTATTCTATTGCTTACTTCCTTGCTTTATTGTGATCATCACTAAGTGTTCTATAAAGAGTTCAAAATGGGCATAATTGTTTAAGCACAGTAACAACTGGTTCATCCCCCCCTCTTAGTTGTCCAACAATTGGTATCAGATCTAGGTTCCTTTTATCTAAGGGTATATCCTAGAGCTTAAACATGACTAGCCATGAAGGAACTTCAACCAATAAGGCCCTCCTGTTCAATGGAACAAACTTCACCTTCTGGAAAGTTAGGATGAGAACCTACATAATGGCCCTAGGTGTAGATGTCTCGGATGCGATAGAGACTGTTTATGTAAAGCCAATTGTACTAGATTCTAAGGATGACAAGCTATAATTCAGCTTCAATGCTAAGGCTATAAATGCTATTCTGAGTGGGCTTGCAGTAACGAAATTTTTAAAAGTTATGCACTTAGAATCTGCCAAAGAAATGTGGGAAAAATCATCAGTAGTTATGAAGGTAATGAGAAGGTAAATGATGCCAAGCTTCAGACCTATAGATTACAGTTTGAACAACTACATATGAAAGATGATGAAACTGTTGGGAAGTACTTTCTGAGAGTTGAAGAACAAGTAAATGCAATGATAGGACTTAGTGAAAAAATTGAGGATGTCTCTTTAGTTCAGAAAATTTTGAGATCTCTGCCAGATAGGTTCAACCCAAAGGTCTTTGCTATAGAAAAAATTAATGATCTAAAATCTCTGTCTATTGACAAAATCCTAGGAAATATGACTGCCTATGAAATGAGGATAGGTAAAGATAAATGCACCTCTAAAGAAGCATCATTTATAGCAGATAAGAATGAGGATTCTGAGCCTGATGAAATTGAAGCAAAATTTGCGAGACGACTAAAGAAAGGATCAAGCAAGTACCAAGGAAAATTTCCCTTCAAATGTTTTAACTGTGGAAAGATAGGAAACTTTTCATCTAAGTGTCCACACAAGAAACATGATTAGAATTCTGAAGGTGAAAATAAGTACAAACCCAAGAGATTTGGTAAAAAGAAAAGTCTATGTGTAAACAATGATGACTCTTCAGAAGACACAGATAGTGACTCTTCCTGTGAAGATACGATTAATGACTTTATGCATGTGGACAAAGAGGATTATGATAATAAAATCACATGAAGTGATGTTGACGATGAAGAAGCTGTGGTTGACTTAGAAGGAGAACTGATCAGTGCTCTAGAAGAAATTGCTAGACTCATATCTAAGAAGAAAAAGAAAAAACAATTGCTGATACAGTTTGAGAAAGACAATAAAGGACCCGATGAAGACTTTTCCCTGCTAAAAGTGGAATCAGAGGAGGCAAAGAAAATAGAGGACAGTCTGAAACAACAATTATTATAAAAGAAGGCAAGATGTGAAGCCTAGGAAGAAAAGGTAGTAAAAACTAGAAAAGAGATGGAGAGGTTTAAAACATTGTATCTCCAAAATCTTCCAAGCATTAAAGCCACAACAAAACTTAATGGCATTCTGAGTAAACAAAGATGTCCTTTGTTGAAGATTGGTTTAGGTTATGTAAATGGTTCAAGGAACAATCAACGAGAAATCAAAGATGCAGTAAGGATGATCAAGTTCCAAGTCAACATAAAATCAGACCATGAGAGTACTCTGTCACCAAGAGATAATAAAGACAAGATGATCCCTGATAAAAAACAAAGAGATCAGAAGATGGAGCAAAAAATGCCAAGAATAAGTCCATCCTTCAAGTACCAAAAAATCTTCCATTGCTACTGTTTTTACTGTTCTAATTTTGGTCATAAGATTGTAAATTGTCAAATTAAGTTTAGAGACATGCAACTAAGGAGGTCAAGAAATAAACAATCTTTACAACATAGAACTAAGAAGCCAATGAATGGACAACATAGCACCAATCACTTTGACCTACTGAAAAATGAGCTTGAATGTTATAACTATCATATCTTCGACCACAAAGTTGCAAAATTCCATCTGAAGAAGTATGAGGTAGATCCAAGGATAAATCCTTTAGTTAGAAATGCCAACACATGGAAAAAGAAAGATAGTGAAAAATGTGGTCTAGTACTTTCAACTCAAAAACAAAAAGACCCATGGTATATAGACAGTGGATGTTCCAAGCACATGACTGGAGACAAGGATAAGTTTCTATTTATAAGTAAAAGAAAAACAGGAAATGTTACCTTTGGAAATGATGAACTAGTTAAAATCAAGGGTAAACAGATGGTGAGTTTGAGTAATGGTAAAGGAAAATCCCAGGATGTTCTTCTTGTAGATGGGCTGAAACATAATTTTCTCAGTGTAAGTCAAATGTGCGACAGAGGATGTGAATTGGTGTTCGATTCCAAGGATTGTAAGATAAAGTTTGTAAACTCAGGACAAGTGGTGGCTAAAGGCATAAGGATATAAAATAATGTATATGTGCTGAAAGAAGATAAATAAGAGTGTCATCTAAGAAAACATGATGAAAACTGGTTATGGCATAGGAGACTTGGACATCTAAACTTTGACCACTTAATCAAGCTCAAAAATCTTGAGGCAGTAAAATATTTTGCAACAATATCAAAGCCACAAGACTCTGTGTGTAAACCCTGCCAAGTAGGAAAGCTAACTAGGAAACAATTTAAATCCAAGAGCTCTACTTCAACAGAGAAACCACTCCAATTAGTTCATTTGGATTTATGTGGACCATCAAGACAAGAAGGCATAAGGAAGGAAAACTACTTTATGCTGATCATTGATGATTACTCCAGACTTACTTGGGTTTATTTTCTCAAAGAAAAAGTTGAAGCATTTGAGAAAGTAAAAATATTTAAGGCTTTAACTGAGATTCAAACAGGCAAGAGGTTAAAGGTAGTAAGATCAAACAGAGGAGGATAATTTATGTCAAGTGATTTAAAGGAATTCTGTGATAAACATGGGATCAAGAGAGAATACGCAATCCCAGGAACTCCACAACAAAATGGAGTAGTTGAGAGGCAAAACAAAATAGTTCAACAAATGGCTAGGTCAATGATGAATGGGAAGAACATCGGTCAAACTTACTGGGTAGAAGAAATACACACAACATTCCATATTCTCAACAAATCCCACCTTAGACCACACAGTGACATGACATCTTATGAACTGTGGTATGGAAGACCTACTTCAATCAAACACTTCAAAGTCTTTGGGAGTAAGTGCTACATAAAGAATAATAATGAAAACCTTGGCAAGTATGATGACAGGGCTGATGAAGGCATCTTCTTAGGATATGCTACCAATAGTAAATGATATAGATGCTTTAATAAAAGATTGTATAAATTAGTTGATAGCATTGATTTAAAGGTTGATGAAGGAGTCCTAGTAAGAGAGGTGAGATATACTGAGTCTAATACAGTTGACACAACTAAAACTGAAGATGAACATGTACAAGAATTAGATGGAGAAGATACAACCAGACAAGAAGAGTCAGGACAACGATCAACATCAAATTCCTCCTCCAGAATTACTCAAAAGAATCATCCTGAAAGTCAAATAATTGGTGAGAAAGACAAAGGTGTAAAAACCAAGAGAAGAATAATCAAAGACACCAAGCAATCACATATGGCCTTCATATCCATGGTGGAACCTAAGAAATTCAATGAAGCCAGTGAAGATGTAAATTGGTTAAAATCAATGAACGAGGAACTAGATCAGATTGAGAAGAACAATACTTGGGAGCTTGTTCCTAGATCGAGACATAAGAATGTAATTAGCTCCAAAAGGGTGTTTAAAAATAAAATGAATGAACAAGGAAAAATTGTCAAGAATAAATCCAGATTGGTCTGTAAAGGGTATGTTCAAATAGAAGGACTAGATTTTGTTGAAACATTTATGCCCGTACTAAGATTAGAAGCTATTAGAATGTTTCTTGCCTATGCTTATCATAAGAAGTTTAAAGTCTATCAAATAGATGTCAAGTCCACTTTTCTAAATGAAGATCTAAAAGAAGAAGTCTATATGGAACAACCAGAGGGTTTGCAACTATCAGATAGCTCTAAGTTTGTTTGAAAGCTAAAGAGAGCCTTATATGGGTTGAAACAAGCTCCTCGTGCCTAGTATCATATACTAGATACGTATCTACAAGACAAATGGCTCAAGAGAGGAAAAACTGACAACAATCTATATATCAAAACAGAGGGTAAAGATATTCTCATTGTGTTGGTCTATGTAGATGACATCATATTCGGTAGTAGTAATTCTTCATTGGCACAATGTTTTGCTTCTGCCATGAAGTCTGAATTTGAAATTTCTATGATAGGGGAATTGTCATTTTTTCTTGGCCTACAAATTACTCAGAGGTTTGAAGGAATATTTCTTTCTCAAGAAAAATATCTAAGAGAAATGTTGAAAATGTTTCAAATGGAAGATTCTAAACCTATGGTCATGGGATGTAAGTTAAGCAAGGATAATGATTCACCTGATGTTGATCAGAGTTCATATAGGTCCATGATAGGCAGTCTATTGTACATCAAAACATCCCATCCAGACATAATTCATGATGTTGGAATGGTAGGAAGGTACCATGCTGCACCTAAATAAATTCATTTGTTAGCTGTCAAAAGAATATTCAGATACTTAAAAGGAACAATGGAATGTGGCCTATGGTATCCTAGGAATCATAATTTTCAACTATCAGTCTATTTAGATGCTGATTGGGCTAACTGCGCGGATGAAAGAAAAAGCACGAGTGGAGGTGCATTCTTCTTAGAAGATTCCCTTGTATCATGGTTGAGCAAGAAGCGAGGTTCCATTTCCTTATCGAATACATAAGTTTAGTACATTGCAGCTACCACTTGATGTACCCAAGTATTATGGATGATTCACACACTTGCAGACTTGGAGGTAAAATATACTGCACCGATCCCAATACATTGTGATAATACTAGTGCAATCAGTGTGTCAAAGAATCCTGTAGTTCACTCCAAGACCAAGCATATACCCATCAAGTATCACTTCTTGAGGGAACAAGTGACCACCACTGTTGTTTCTTTGCATTATATTCCATCCAAAGATCAGATTGCCGATATCTTCACTAAACCGCTTGCAAAATATCAGTTTGAGTATCTATGCCAGAAGTTGGGCATGAACCCATTATCAACCTAAGAGATTCCATCATGTCAGGGGGAGTATGTATTGGTTGAATATCTGATACCTTCAAAAAATATTGCAACAAATCAGGGGGAGCATGTTCTCTTTGACATTGATGTCAAAGGGGTAGAAAAGGAGTGGTCTGGATGCTATAGTTGGAGGTCCAAGCAGAATAGCGCAACCTTTTAGGGTTGCCATCAATTCCAAAGGGGGAGATAGTTGGCATGATTTACAGCAAAGCGCGTGCTTGTCATTGATTGCAAGAACAACAATGACAATGGCATGATTACGAGCATAGGTTGCAGAAGGAATCAAAGCTCATAAGAGATCACGCGATAAAAATCAAATCAAATCAAGACCGTCAGATATGCAAGGCAGATCTATGACATGGATGAATTGCGGGGAGCGAAAGATGAATTAAACTACTCGCCAGTTACAATCCCACAAATTGTCTAGATAGTCAGATCTCATAACTTCAAAGATATATGACTGTGGTTGATCTAACAAACAATGATTTTAAGTCAGATCAAATTGTGACCATCAGATGCACAATCGTCAAATCTACGACAAGAATGAATTGCAGATATTGAAAGGAGAATTAAACATCGTTCTTGTTCCAATCCCGCAATTAGTCAAGACTGTCCAATCTTATAGATTCGAAGATTGACAATTGTGGTTGAATCACCAACAACGCACAACTTCAAATTGTGGAGTTTGGGTGTCGAGTTAAATCACTCACAAGTTGTGGTTCCGCAATCATTGTTGAACGTTGATCTACTTCGAGTGTCCTCACGACCATTGGATCATTTTTGAGTGGAAGGACATGATAAATGGGGAAAAATGATTGAGAATTTGATTTTGTGAATTCCCGTTAGCCATAAGATCACTTTCGAGTGGAAGGATAGGATAAGCCAACAAAGCCACATCATAGAAATATCAAGCCATCGATCTAAGTTCATGATCGACGAAAAACATTCACTTAGGATCTAAGGACACGAGGAGGTTACACCCTGGAGAGCTTGAGATTTGAAATTCCTGAAATGCGAATTTTTTTCAGCCGTTGGATCATTCCAAGTGGAAGGACATGATATGCCATAAGAGATACATCACATAAAGATTGAGCCATCGATTAAAGATTCCGATCAATGAACATGATTCACTTCAGACATAAATATATGAGGAGGTTATGCTCTAGAAGGTTTGAGATTGGAAAAATCCGAAGCCTGGAAATCTGAAATGAATAAGGACCATCAGATTTGGAGGACATATGAGGACCGTTTGATTAGTGCTGTTGGTTAGAAAATCACTTTAGAAGACCACATCAGCAGATCACGTGAGCAGACCACATAAGGAAGTATATGTGGCAGACAATGTCAACAAACCACGTCAACGAATACACATGGAATAATCAAATGATGACAGGTGTCAAGAAGAAATTGGCTCGTTCCATGTCAACAAGTGATGTAAGAAAGTTGCGTCACTCCAGGATAATTGCTTCAGGATTTTCACCACCAAGAAATGTCAAAAGTCCCAAATTCCCGAAGGATGAAGGTCTGAAGTCACTCTCAGCCGTCGATATAAGATACACCGGGAGTTAGGACAACTGTTAGATACAGGAGAAGAATATGTGCCACATGATGATCCACGTCAGCAAGGACATGTGGCACAATCAGACAATAACAAGTGTCAAGTTGATTCGACATTTCAGGTACATGGAAATCACAAATCCAAGTGACATGTGGTAGCTATTAGGCTCATGACATGTCATCAAGTGACGTAAGTAAGTGACATCACTCCGAAGGAAAGAAGGGGTTTTAGATTTGAAATCTCTGAAGTCCGGAGACCCGAAGGAGATCTCGACCGTTGATCCGAAAGGGACACACGTCTGTGGATTGACAACTTTAGAATATTGACGTATGGAGAAAAGAACGAGTTGAGATTTGAAATCTCCAAATTTCGGAGACATGTAGGAGATATCGACTGTCGATCTGATGTCGGGTGTACTCTCAACCATTGATCAAGATACAGTGGAAGGATAACGTAATTCTAATAGTCAAAGACCCTCAATAAAAGGTGTCCATCCATTTTAACGGTTGATTAAGTCCTGGTCATGAGATTAATCCTTGTAAGAATCAAATCTGATGATTGATCCGTTTCTGCGAAATGAATTTAAACCGTCCGATCTATTCGAGAATTCTGATTCGAAAGTTTCAAAAGGTTTGAAACCAAAAAGTTCCGAAGGGAAAAGTGCCGAAGTTACGACTTTCATCCATTTCAGGAGAATGAGTCATGGTTGTTGAATTGATAAGCACTCATTAAGCCCAGGCGTATGGTCACCGCCATGGATCACGTGAAGGAAGGGGCTCAGAAGCCAAAGAATCTATAATTGACTGGCTGTAACTAACAGAGTAGACAAAGAGTTTTGACTTCCAGAGAAGCTAAGGAATCTCAACATAACGCCCACTGATGATGAACACATTGAGCTAACCACTAGGGATGTCGCAGAGTTTCCATGATGATCAGGTAGAGGACTCGACGTGAGAAAAAGATGCAGAACAAAGAAGTGAGGTGATTCTATTGGTTAGCTATGCAGTTGTGAGGAAGAGACATAGTGAACAACCTGTAGGGTAGACCAATCATGCAGTGAAGAGCATGCGGAGCCATAACACATAGAATGCAGATCGCACACATCGTATAAAACGAAGAAGAACAAAAAGTGCAGAGTATGCGAGTAGAAAGACACTGATGCAGGCAGAACAGAGCAGTGTAGCAAAACATTGATGAGACTGGTAAGCCATTGATAAATGATGTATCACTGTGATAAATTTAAGAAAGTAAAGATTTATATTTTAGGGTGGTAGGGAGGTGTTAGGGAGGACTGGTGCTCAAAGTTTCAAGTGGGTGCTTGAACAAAGGGAGTTGTAGCTTCCATCTGGTTGCAACCAGAAAAACCAGGGTGGCAGGGTGGTGCAAGGGATAACTATTGTTCTCTGTTATATAGGTTGGTTCCTGTGTGACTGGAAGTTGGTGCTTCCATCCAGTTGGTGCTGGAACACTCTGGGAGTTGGTTCTTCCTTCTAGTGGGTGCTAGAGAAACCAAAGAGTTGGTGCTCTCAACAAGTTGTTGCTTGTAAAACAAAGGTTGTAGCCTCAAGAGTGATTGGATCTCATAAGAATGATAATGTACAGAAAATAAAGATTACTTATCATATCAAGAAGAAGAGGTTTTTCCCTTTATGGGTTTCCTTAGGAAATATTTGTCTCTGTATTTCATGTGTGTTATTGATGTTGAATATTCTATTGCTTACTTCCCTGCTTTATTGTGATCATCATTGAGTTTTCTGTAAAGAGTTCAAAATGGTTATAATTGTTTAATCACAATAACAACTGGTTCACCCCCCCCTCTTAGTTGTCCAACAATTGGTATGATATCCAGGTTCATTTTATCTAAGGGTATATACTAGAGCTTAAACATGACTAGCCATGAAGGAACTTCAACCAAAAAGGCCCCCCTATTCAATGGAACAAACTTCGCCTTCTGGAAAGTTAGGATGAGAACCTACATAATGGACCTAGGTGCAGATGTCTGGGATGTGGTAGAGACTGGTTATGTAAATCCAGTTGTACTAGATTCTAAGGATGACAAGCTAGAATTAAGCTTCAATGCTAAGGCTATGAATGCTATTATGAGTGGGCTTGCAGGAACAAAATTTGTAAAATCTATGCACTTAGAATCTGCCAAATAAATGTGGGACAAACTCATCAGTAGTTATGAAGGTAATGAGAAGGTAAAGGATGCCAAGCTTCAGACCTACAAATTACAGTTTGAACAACTAAATATGAAACAATATGAAACTGTTGGGAAATACTTTTTGAGAGTTGAAGAACAAGTAAATGCAATGATATGACTTGGTGAAAAAATTGAGGATGTCTCTTTGGTTCAAAATTTTTTGAGATCTCTACCAGATAGGTTCAACCCAAAGGTGTCTTCTATAGAAGAAATTAATGATCTAAAAGCTCTGTCGATTGACCAACTCCTAGGAACTCTGTCTGCCTATGAAATGAGGATAGGTAAAGATAAAGCCACCTCTAGAGAATCATCATTTATAGCAAATAAAAATGAGGATTCTGAGCCTGATGAAATTGAAGAAAAATTTGTGAGAAGACTAAAGAAAGGATCAAACAAGTACCAAGGAAAATTTCCCTTCAAATGTTTTAACTATGGAAAGATAGGTCACTTTGCATCTAAGTTTCCACACAAGAAACATGATCATAATTCTGAAGGTGAAAACAAGTACAAAATCAAGAGATTTGTTAAAAATAAAAGTCTATGTGTAAACAATGATGACTCTTCAAAAGACACAGATAGTGACTCTTCCTGTGAAGACAAGATTAATGACTTTATCCTTATGGCCAAAGAGGATTATGATAATAAAATCATAGGAAGTGATGATGATGAAGAAGCTGTGGTTGGTTTGGAAGGAGAGCTGATCAATGCTCTAGAAGAAATTTCTAGACTCAGATCTAAGAAACAAAAGAAAAAACAATTGCTGATACAGTTTGAGAAAGACAATAAAGGACCCGATGAAGACTTTTCCCTGCTAAAAGTGGAATTAGAAGAGGCAAAGAAAATAGAGGACATTCTGAAAAATCAGTTATCAGAAAAAAAAGGCAATATGTGAAGCCTTGGAAGAAGAGGTAGTAAAAACCAAAAAAGAGATGGAGAAGTTTAAAACATTGTATCTCCAAAATCTTCCAAGAATTAAAGCCACAACAAAACTTAACGAAATTATGAGCAAATATATATGTCCTTTGTTGAAAACTGGTTTAGGTTATGTAAATGGTTCAAGCAACAATCGACCAGAAAGAAAAGAGCCAATAAAGATGATCAAGTTCCAAGTCAGAAGACAATCAGACCATGACAATACTCTGTCACCAAAAGATAATAAAGACAAGATGATCCCTGATAAAAAACAAAGAGATCAAAATATGGAGCGAAAAATGCCAAGAAGAAGGCCATCCTTCAGGTACCAAAATTTCTTCCATGGCTACTGTTTTTACTATTCTAATTTTGGTCATAAGATTGTAAATTGTCAAATTAAGTTTAGAGACATGCACTTGAGGAGGTCAAGAAATAAACAATCTTTACAACATAGAACTAAGCAACCAATGAATAGACAATGTAGCACCAATCACTTTGACCTACTGAACAATGAGATTGAATGTTATAATTGTCATAACTTCAGCCACAAAGCTACAAACTGCCATCTGAAGAAGAACAAGGCAGATCCAAGGATAAATCCTTTAGCTAGAAATGCCAGCACATGGAAAAAGAAAGATAGTGAAAAATGTGGTCTAGTACTTTCAGATCAAAAACAAAAATACCCCTGGTATATAGACAATGGATGTTCCAAGCACATGACTGGAGACAAGGATAAGTTTCTGTCTATAAGTAAAAGAAAAACAGGAAATGTAACCATTGGAAATGATGAACCAGGTAAAATCAAGGGTAAAGGGATGGTGAGTTTAAGTAATGGTAAAGGAAAAGCCTAGGATGTTCTGCTTGTAGATGGGCTGAAAGATAATTTTCTTAGTGTAAGTCAAATGTGTGACAGAGGATGTGAAGTGGTGATCACTTCCAAGGACTGTAAGGTAAAGTCTGTAAACTCAGGACAAGTGGTGGCTAAAGGTATAAGGACAAAAAATATTGTATATGTGCTAAAAGAAGATAAAGAAGAGTGTCATCTAAGCAAACATGATGAAATATGGTTATGGCATAGGAGACTTGGACATATAAACTTTGACCACTTAATTAAGCTCAAAAATATTGAGGTAGTAAAAGATCTTCCAAGAATATCAAAGCCACAAGACTCTGTGTGTAAACCCTGCCAAGTAGGAAAGCTAACCAAGACATAGTTTAAATCCAAGAGCTCTACTTCAATGGAGAAACCACTCCAATTAGTTCATATGGATTTATGTGGACCATCAAGACATGAAGGCACAGGGAAGGAAAACTAATTTATGCTGATCATTGATGATTACTCCATACTTACTTGGGTTGCTTTTCTCAAAGAAAAAGTTGAAGCATTTGAGAAATTTAAAATATTTAAGGCTTTAACTGAGAATCCAACATGCAAGAAGTTAAAGGCAGTAAGATCAGCCAGAGGAGGAGAATTTATGTCAAGTTATTTCAAGGAATTCGGTGATAAACATGGGATCAAGAGAGAATACACAATCCCAGGAACTCCACAACAAAATGGAGTAGTTGAGAGGCAAAACAGAACAATTCAACAAATGGCTAGGTCAATGATGAATGAGAAGAGCATTGGTCAAACTTACTAGGTAGAAGCAATACACACAACAATCCATAACTTAACAAAGCCCACCTCAGAGCACATAGTGACAAGACACCTTATGAACTGTGGTATGGAAGACCTGCTTCAATCAAACACTTCAAAGTATTTGGGAGTAAGTGCTACATAAAGAATAATGATGAAAACCTAGGCAAGTATGATGACAGGGATGATGAAGGCATCTTCTTAGGATATGCTACCAATAGTAAAGGATATAGATGCTTTAATAAAAGATTGCATAAATTAATTGATTGCATTGATTTAAAGGTTGATGAAGGAGTCCCAGTAAGAGAGGTGAGCAATATTGAGTCTACTACAGATGAAACAGATGAAACTGAAGATGAAAAGGTCCAAGAATCAGATAGAGAAGATACACCCAGACAAGGAGAGTCAGGACAACGATCAACATCAAATTCCTCCTCCAAAATTACTCAAAAGAATCATCTTGAAAGTCAGATAATTGGTGTGAAAGACAAAGGTGTACAAACCAAGAGAAGGATAATCAAAGACATTCAGCAATCACATATGACCTTCATATCCATGGTGGAACCCAAGAACTTCAATGAAGCTAGTGAAGATGTAAATTGGTTAAAATCAATGAACGAGGAACTGGATCAGATTGAAAAGAACAATACTTGGGAGCTTGTTCCTAGACCGACAGATAAGAATGTAATTGGCTCCAAATGGGTATTTATAAATAAAATGAATGAACAAGGACACATTGTCAGGAGTAAAGCCAAATTGGTATGTAAAGGGCATGCTCAAATAGAAGGACTAGAAAGATTAGAAGCTATTAGAATGTTTGATGAAACATTTGTGCCCATAGAAAGATTAGAAGCTGTTAAAATGTTTCTTGCCTATGCTTGTCATAAGAAGTTTAAATTCTATCAAATGGATGTCAAGTCAACCTTTCTAAATGGAGATCTAAAAGAAGAAGTCTATATGGAACAACCAGAAGGTTTCCAACTATCATATAACCCTGACTTTGTCTGCAAGCTAAGGAAAGCCTTATATGGGTTGAAACAAGCTCCTCGTGCTTGGTATCACAGACTAGATGCGTATCTATAAGACAAAGGGTTCAAGAGAGGAACAATTGACAACAATCTGTATATCAAAACAAC
>SNQJ01S0084662.1:36827-55410 GCA_010110895.2 Picea sitchensis | reverse complement strand
CAAGCTAAGGAAAGCCTTATATGGGTTGAAACAAGCTCCTCGTGCTTGGTATCACAGACTAGATGCGTATCTATAAGACAAAGGGTTCAAGAGAGGAACAATTGACAACAATCTGTATATCAAAACAACCTGTAATGATCTTCTCTTTGTGTTGGTCTATGTAGATGACATCATCTTTGGTAGTAATAATGCTTCATTGGTATAATGGTTTGCTTCTGCCACGCGGTCTGAATTTGAAATGTCTATGATAGGGGAACTACCATTTTTTCTTGGCCTACAAATTACTTAGAGGTCTGAAGGAATATTTCTTTCTCAAGAAAAATATCTGAGAGAAATATTGAAAAAGGTTTCAAATGGAATATTCTAAACCTATGATTACACCTATGGTCACTGGATGTATGTTAAACAAGGATGATGATTCACCTGATGTTGATCAGAGTTCATATAGGTCTATGATAAACAACCTATTATACATCACAACATCCCGTCCAAACATAATGCATGCTGTTGGAATGCTAGGAAGGTACCAGGACGCACCTAAACAAAGTCATTTGTTAGCTGTCAAAAGAATATTCAGATACTTGAAAGGAACAATGGACTATGGCCTATGGTATCCTAGCAATCAAAATTTTCAACTATCAGTCTATTTAGATGCTGATTGGGCTAATTGCGTGGATGAAAGGAAAAGCATGAGTGTAGGTGCATTCTTCTTAGGAGATTCCCTTGTATCATGGTTGAGTAAGAAGCACGTTTGCATTTCCTTATCGACTACAGAAGTTGAGTACATTACAACTTCCACTTGCTATACCCAAGTATTATGGATGATTTAGACACTTGCAGACTTGGAGGTAAAATATACTGCACCGATTCTAATTCATTGTGATAACACTAGCGCAATCAGTGTGTCAAAGAATCTTGTATTTCACTCCAAGACCAAGCATATACCCATCAAGTATCACTTATTGAGGGAACATGTGACCAACACTATTTTTTCTTTGTATTATATTCCATCCAAAGATCAGATTGATGATATCTTCACTAAACCTCTTGCAAAAGCTCAGTTTGAGTATCTACGCCAGAAGTTGGGCATGAACCCATTATCAACCTAAGAGAGTCCATCCTGTCAGGGGGAGTATGTATTGGTTGAATATATGATACCTCCAAAAAATAATGCAACATCTCAGGGGGAGCATGTTCTCTTTGACATTGATGTCAAAGGGGGAGAAAAGGAGTGGTTCATATGCTATAGTTGGAGGTCCAAGCAGAATAACGCAACCTTTTAGGGTTGCCATCAATGCCAAAGGGGGAGATTGTTGGCATAATTTACATGAAAGAACATGCTTGTCATTGATGTAAATAACAACAACGACGGTGGCATGATTAATGGCATAGTGTGCAGAAGGAATCAAAGCTTAGAAGAGATGGCACGATAAAACTAAGATCAAATCAAAACCGTCAGATCTACGACAGGGATGAATTGTGGGGAGAGAAAGATGAATTAAACTACTCACCAATTACAATCCCACAATCTGTCTAGATCATCAGATCTCATAGCTTCAAAGATATATGACTGCGACTGATCCAACAAACAATGAGTTTAAGTCAGATTAAATCCTGACCATCGGATGGGAAATCACCAAATCTACGACATGGATGAATTATAGATATTGAAAGGAGAATTAAACATCGTGCTTGTTCCAATCCCACAATTAGTCAAGACCGTCCGATCTTGTAGATTCGAAGATCGACGATTGTGGTTGAATCACCAACAACGCACAACTTCAAATTGCGGAGTTTGGGTGTCGAGTTAAATCACTCGCAAGTTGTGGTTCTGCAATCATCATCGACTGTTGATCTTCTTCGAGTGTCCTCACGACCGTTGGATCATTTTTGAGTGGAAGAACATGATAAGGGGGGAAAAACGATTGATAATTTGATTATGCGAATTCTCATTAGCCATAAGATCACTTTTGAGTGGAAGGACAGGATAAGCCAGCAAAGACGCATCATAGAAAAATCGAGACGTTGATCTAAGTTCATGATCAACGAATAACATTCACTTCAGATCTAAAGACGCAAGAAGGTTACACTCTAGAGAGCTTGAGATTTGAAATTCCCGAAATGCGAATTTCTGTCAGCCATTGGATCAGTCCAAGTGGAAGGACAAGAAATGCCAGAAGAGCTACATCACAGAAAGATCGAGACGTCGATCTAAGATTCTGATCAATGAACAAGATTCACTTTGGATATAAAGATATGAGGAGGTTATGCTCTAGAAAGTTTGAGATTGGAAAAACCCAAAGCCCGAAAATCCAATTGAATAAGGACCATCGAATTTGGAGGACATACGAGGACTGTTGGATCAGTGCTGTTGGTCAGTAGACCACGTCAGAAGACCACATCAACAGATCACGTCAGCATACCATGTCAGCAAGGATATGTGGTAGACCATGTCAGCAGACCACATCAACGAATACACATAGCATAATCAGATGATGACAAGTGTCAAGAAGAAATTGGCTTGTGCCATGTCAACAAGTGACGTTAGCAAGTTGCGTCACTCCGGGAGAATTTCTTTAGGATTTTCACCACCAAGAAATGTCAAAAGTACAGAAGTCCCGAAGGATGAAGGTATGAAGTCACTCTCAACTGTCAATCTAAGATACATCAGGAGTTAGGACAACCGTTAGAAGCATGAGAAGAACATGTGCCACATGAGCATCCACATCGGCAAGACTACATCAAAAATCAGACAATGACAAGTTTCAAGTTGATTCGATATTTCATGTATGTGGAAATCACAAATCTGACTGACACGTGGCAGCTACTAGGCTCATGACACGTCATCAAGTGACGTAAGTAAGTGACATCACTCCGAAGGAAAGAAGGGGTTTGAGATTTGAAATCTCCGAAGTTCGGAGACCCAAAGGAGATCTCGACCATTCATCCGAAAGGGACACACATCAGTGGATTGACAACTTCGGAAGATTGACGTATGGAGAAAAGAATGGGTTGAGATTTGAAATATCTGAAGTCCAGAGACTTGTAGGAGATATTGACCATCGATATGATGTCGGGTGCACTCTCAACCATTGATAAAGATACAGTGGAAGGATAGCATAAGTGTAATAGCCAAAGACCCGGAGTAAAAGGTGGCCATCCATCTCAAAGGTTGATTAAGTCCTGGCTATCAGATTAAGCCTTGTAAGAATCAAATCTGACGATTGATTCGTTTCCGCAAAATGAATGTAAACTGTCCGATCTGTTCGGGAATTCTGATTTAGAATTTTCAAAAGGTTTGAAACCCAAAATTTTCGAAGGGCAAAGTGTCGAAGTTACGACATTCGCCCATTTTAGGAGAATGAATCATGGTCATTGAATTGATAAGCGCTCAAGCACTCATTAAGCCCAGGCATATGGTCACTGCTAATGATCACATGAAGGAAGGGTCTTAGAATCCAAAGAAGCCATAATTGACTGGCTATAACTAACAGAGTAGATGAAGAGTTTCAACTACCAGAGAAGCTAAGGAATATCAACATAACACCCACTGATGATGAACGCATTGAGCTAACCGCCAAGGATGACGAAGAGTTTCCATGATGATCAGGTAGAGGACTCGACGTGAGAAAAATATGCAGAACATATAAGTGAGGTGATTCTGCTGGTTAGCTATGCAGTTGTGAGGAAGAGATGCAATGAACAAACTGTAGGGCAGAACACTGACACAGTGAAGAGCATGCAGAGGCATAACACATAGAATGCAGGGGCATAGCACATAGAATGCAGATGGCACACAGAGTATAAAATGCAGAAGAAAAGAAAGCACAGAGTATGCAAGCAGAAAGACACTGATGCAGGTAGAACAAAGTAGTGTAGCAGAACAATGATGAGACTGGTAATCCATTGATTAATGCTCTATCACTGTGATAAATTTAAGAAAGAAAAGATTTATATTTCAGGGTGGTAGGAAGGTGCTAGGGCGGACTGGTGTCCTCAAAGTTTCAAGTGGGTTCTTAAACACAGGGAGTTGTAGCTTCCATCTAGTTGCAGCCAGAAAAACCACGGTGGCAGGGTGTGCAAGGGAGAACTATTGTTCTCTGTTATATAGGTTGGTGCTTGTGTGACTGGAAGTTGGTGCTTTCATCCAGTTGGTGTTGGAACACTCAGGGAGTTGGTTCTTGCTTCTAGTGGGTGCTAGAGAAACCAAAGAATTGGTGCTCTCAAAAAGTTGCTTCTTGTAAAACAAAGGTTGTAGTCTCAAGAGGAGTTGGAGCTCATAAGAATGATAATGTATAGAAAATAAATATTACTTATCATATCAAGAAGAAGAGGTTTTTCCCTTTATGGGTTTCCTTAGGAAATATCAGTTTCTGTATATTTCATGTGTGTGATTGATGTTGAATATTCTATTGCTTACTTCCCTGCTTTATTGTGATCATCATTGAGTGTTCTGTAAAAATTTCAAAATGGGCATAATTGTTTAAGTACAGTAACAACTGATTCACCCCCTGTAATGTCCCCACTTTGGGACATCATTACATTATAGAGGTTTATGATGACTAGAGTAGCCAGATGGATGTTATAGCGAGTACATAGATTATTGAGAGACATTTTGGGGTTTGGCTTGCATTGCTCATCCCATTTCATCATTATGATCCATTTCACACTGGTTGGCTTCAGTTTCGTTGCATTCCGACGATTTCCATGATTTTGAGTATTTTGAGCTATAAGTTAGTTAAATTCAATTAAGAGGTCATTTTGGGCACATTACTTGGAGGAACCTCTCAGTATAATAGCTCATTGGAATCGGGAGACACAACACTACAAGATGGGATGGTGATAAGTGACTTTCAGTGGCCAGGGAAGTCACAAGGAGAGATAAGGCGCTTTTCAAAGGTAAAAAGGTTAATTAATTAATTAAATATTAATAAAATGAAATTCACTTTGGAGGGAGAAGGTGAGAAGGAATTATAAAGGAAAGTCAAGGGCCTCTATTCATTCATTCATGTATGTCTATCATTTTTATATCTGGCTTCTAGCTAGAGGGCCCATCTCTTGGGGTTTTTGAGGGTTTTGACTTAACAAACCCTAGAGGATGATTTAGTGGTGAAATATTCCACCTAGCTTGTCCCAAGCTTGGTCTCGGAGATGCAATACTCTCCCACATCATTCTAGTTCCATATCTACTCAGTGCAGGAGGGTTCTACACCAGCCACAGGCACAAGAAGAGAAGGAGGACGCACCATTGGGGGTTTCTAGCAAGGGGGGCACACCATTTATTGAAGGAAGGTTCGTTGCAGGAGTTTGAGGGATCCCTTGGAGGTTTGAGAACTTGGGTTTTACTTGCAGGGCATTAGCCATGATTTCTAGTGCCTCTTGAGAGAGTTCTATGGTACAAATTATTTCCTAGAGCATTGGGACGAATTGGAGAGAAGGAGGACATTTTGGAGATTCCAATCTATTCAGTTTGGAGGGGTTGTACTTCAGAACTGACCCTGAGACTTCACATAGTGACTTGAAATGTCTCGATCTATCTTTCTAGCAAGTTTCAGGGCATTTGGAGGCCTCCTTCATCATGGCCTAAATTATAGGGTTTGACAGTTTTAGGAGGGCGCAACTCCATTGGAGGATTCAACATTTGGAGGAGTTTCCCTTGGTATTTCGGCTTGAGATTTTAGGAGGGGATTTTATTCATCCCGATCTATAGTTTGACATATTCAACATAGCATTTGGAGGTCTTTGACAGTAGGGCCTAATTATTGAGGGTATTTAGGGTTTCACCAGGGCGTGACATCTTCCAACTTGGGGGTTTAGCATTTCTTATGGTGCAAATATACTCTTGCATTGGTCTTCAGTGAGTATCCGACCTTTAGAGGATTATAGTATCTTCTATTGGAGAATTTTGTAGAAACTTCTATCTTCTTTATCAGATCCATCTGTTGAGCATTCCAGATTGGCCTTCTCATTGTAGCAAGTTCTTCTATTTATGAATAAAAGCATATTTGAGATGTTTTGGCTTGTCTATCATGTTGTTGATCTTGCATATGGTTGAGGTATGTTCCATTATTGTATCTCCTTGTTTATTACTGCAAACACACATATAAACCATCATTATAACCCTAAGCATAACCTAAAGGATCACTGTATGCAAAGTGTTTGACGAAATACCACAACCAATAAAAGTTTTCAAAGGCACCCAAAACTATGATGTTCCTTGCATCTTGGCTTGAGAACATTACAATGGTATCAGAGCTTATATTCCTGCCAGTCAGTAGGAATTAGCACATGCATGCAGAGCCATAGAGGGACCTTTCATAAGAAGAGATGGATATTAATGATTTTTCTAGAGAGATTGTACGTTGTACATGGGAATACTACTACAAACTTAGTGAGAGAACTAGGGATCAAGTAACATTCCAACAATATTTATCCATGAAAAATTCTAGGTGGAGCACAAATGAGATTACATTCTGGGTTAATCAGGCAATGGAATACATGGTCGAAACAACTAGATGGAAGGAAGCACAAAAAAACCCCACACCCATTAGGAGCATGCAACTTTTCTACAATTGCAAGGTGCCTTGGGAGCCAGATCATAGGTATAGGGGTAATGGTAAGAAGCATATTATTGAGGTGCACTATGACAGTGATGATGAGGTGTGTGAGGATGGAGTGATAGATGCTTATCTGGAGTAGTTTGATGATGATAGTGACTCTTGCACATAGGCTAGTGATAATGACTCTTTCATAGAGACTAGTGATTCCTGCGCACTTGAGGAGGATGGTGACCCTTGCATGTTGGAGAGAGTTGGATGGACAAGACGATAGTACCAGTGTCTCAACAGACATATCACATACCATTGATGATATCACACCTCAACAGAGTGGTGAAACTAGTGAGGATTCACACGTGTTAGCACCTAGATATGATGAGCTTTATATGATGGCCGTGACACATATGCCACCCTTCTAGATACCCCTGATAGCTACATCCCATGAGGAGATCAGTGAAATCTCAGATATGATTGAGGAGCCTTGTGTGAGGGATGCACACCATAGACATGTAGATCCACCGATCTAGGAGGAGATACAGGACATACAGACAATTGACCTTACACATACAGATCAACATGAGGAGATTGAGTCAAAGTTTTTGGAGACTCCATTAGTTGAGCAGATTGTGGACGCTGACAGGTGGATGGAGCACTTACTTCTAGGATCAACCCACATTGATGAAGATTCACTCTTTAGTAGTCGGGACAACCATAGAGCGTGTCTGGATACATCTATATGGGATCCATGCATAGATGATAGTAGTAGGGTGAGTGTACATGAGGATATGACTGCTCACACAGGATGCAGTGTGATTCAGAGGGAGATAACATCTAGTGATGGGGTGTAGTGGCATACAGGAGGACCCAACAACACAATAGATAGTGGGCAGTTCAACACATTATCTTATGCAGAGAGTGGTTTTGGGGATTCCAGAGTTGACACTAGCATGACTGACACCAACAGTGAGGGATATGAGGTGGCACCTCAACATGACTGTGATCAGGAGTCACACCACTTAGCAACACAATTGAGAGTCAGTGAGGATATGATCATGGAAGCCACCAGGCACAGTGATGACATGCATGCATTGATGGTATATTACTGCTGGAGAGAATCAGTGGAACATGGTAGCTCAGATAGAGGATTTTCCATGGATTATTTTCACACTCTCAGGGAGAGAGTGTCTATGATGAGGAATGACTACCAACAGTTGTTGACAGATAGGGACTACCTACTGGGGATTGGTGAGTTGTATCATAGGGCCTTGAGGAAGAAGGAGTTGGATATGGACCGACTCACTCGAGAGTTGGAGAGCACACGAGGATTCTTGAGAGGCACACAGACAATCCTTCAAGAATCAGAGTCCAGATCAAAGGATCCTCCTGAGGAGATTTTTCATAGATCCATGTCAGCTGTCTTAGTGGACACTCAGGTGTATCACCCAGTCACATTGCTAGAGGATGTTGGTGATCTATCATAGGAGTACCATTTGATGGAGGACACTTCCATTTGGGTTCCGAGAGTGGTTGACCTCCATGTAGAGGTTGATATAGCAATACACCCAGGATCTATGATGCAACATGAGTCTATGGGGGACAACATGAGTATGTCAGAGAATACAGTGAGGAGTGATAGCTCACAGAGACATGTCGAGATGTACGATGAGATTCAGAGGGGTATATTTCCTTGCATGGAGGAGACACACTTAGGGGAGCATGCAGATGTCACTCCTTTATAGTAACACATAGTTATGAGAGAACACCTTCACCATATCATCAATTGCATGAGAAATGAGAGATGGAGGTTGGTTGACCAACAATTGGAGGAGTTACTTATGGTTGTACCTGATGATTGGGGTTTAGTGATGGCTATAGGCAAGTAGTTATCAGGGGTACAAGTAGACATGCTTTTGGTCGAATCCTTGGGATTGACCGAGATAGGTGGTATTTTTCAATCCTACGGTCAGCTACAGATGTATCTATAACCCTTTCCCAACACTTTTATCATGGAAAACAACATGAGGAGAGATAGATAGTGGCAGAGGGCATGGAGAGTGAGTAGGCTGAGACCACCTGAAAAAAGTACTTTTACAACACCCAACAGGATAGAGGTGGATCTTCATAGGCATCCAGTTAAGACTTGGTGTGTGATGGTGAGCAACATAGGTCGGGTGATAGCAGATGAACACAACAGGCCTCTGATAGTGATCAGTCCGACACAAGAGTATCTAGCAGAGACTAGAAGTGATGAAATTCCAAGTTTGCCATGGTATCTAGGAGTTCAATTGGTTAGCAGGATGTTTCACTACATGATGACCCAGGTTGCGCTAGAGAGCCACACACTCCACCAGGGGTTAGTTTGGAGTGGGCCTGCAAGGATTTTTCTGATAGAGCAAGGAAAATTTTCACTCTTGATAATCATGATCGGACATGGAGATGGATGGAAAGGTACTTCTTCTATAGAGATGTCCTTACAGATACAATTTTTGGATAGCAGGTCCAATGGTCACAGGTATTGCTTGAGGATCTAGGCAAGGAGGATCCAGTATATATGAAGGGGGTAGACAATCATAGTCGGAGTAGTGCAGGGCCAACATGGTGATCTTCAATAGAGGTTAGCATGGGACCCAGGGATTGCAGGATTGAGAATTTCACTGACTAACAAAGGCGAGTGGACCTTTGTAGGGGAAAGTTGTTATGAATTTTCATTTAGCTTCAATGTTGATGGGAGCACATCGCTTGAGGGTGTCTCACGGAGGTCTTGTAGTACCTCTTTCTGGAATCAACATGTGCAGTTGATGGAGGCCATGTTGATATTGATAGTATCTCGGAGGATGGACTCATTCCGGGATGAGGCCATGTGTCATGTGCAGGAGACTCACAGATTTTGTATGTTTCAAGATTATGCTTCCCAGGGGCTTGCAGTTCATGACTTGATATGGGACCCAGGGAGTAGAGTGTGTGATAGTTCATATTTAGATGGGGTCTACTGTGTATCCCATAGGTGGACATGGGATCCTGGTATTATACTTGGAGGGATTTGGTTATTGCTTGAGGACAAGTAATTTTCTAGCAAGGAGGACTGTAATGTCCCCACTTTGGGACATCATTACATTGCAGAGGTTTATGATGACCATAGTAGACAGATGGATGTTATAGCGAGTAAATGGATTATTGAGAGGCATTTTGGGGTTCAACTTGCATTTCTCATTCCATTTCATCATTATGATCCATTCCGCACAGGTTTTCTTTGGTTTCGTTGCATTCCAACGATTTCCACGATTTTGAGTATTTTGAGCTATAAGTTAGTTAAATTCACTAAAGAGGTCATTTTGGGCACATTACTTGGAGGAACCTATCAGTGTGATAGCTCATTGGAATCGTGAGAAGCAACACTGCAGGATGGGATGGTGATAAGCGACTTTCAGTGGCTAGGGAAGCCACAAGGAGAGATAAGGCACTTTTCAAAGGTAAAAAGGTTAATTAATTAATTAAAGTGATCTAATTAATTAATTAAATATTAATAAAATGAAAGTCACTTTGGAGGGAGAAGGTGAGAAGGAAGCATAAAGGAAAGGCAAGGGCCTCTATTCATTCATTCATGTATGTCTATCATTTTGATATCTGGCTTCTAGCTAGAGGGCCCATCTCTTGGGGGTTTTGAAGGTTTTGACTTGACAAACCCTAGAGGACGATTTAGTGGTGAAATATTCCACCTAGCTTGTCCCAAGCTTGGTCTCGGAGATGAAATAATCTCCCACACTATTCTAGTTCTAGATATACTCAGTGCAGGAGGGTTCTACACCAACCACATGCACATGAAGAGAAGGAGGGTGCACCATTGGGGGTTTCCAGCAAGGGGGGCACACCATTTATTGAAGGAAGGTTCATTGCAGGATTTTGAGGGCTCCCTTGGAGATTTGAGCACTTGTGTTTTACTTGTAGGGCATTGGCCATGATTTCTAGTGCCTCTTGAGAGAGTTCTATGGTACAAATTATTTCCTAGAGCATTGGGACGAATTGGAGAGAAGGAGGACATTTTGGAGATTCATATCTATTCATTTTGGAGGGGTTATACTTCAGATATAACCCTGAGACTTCACATAGTGACTTGCAGTGTCCTGATCTATCTTTCTAGCAAGTTTCATGGCATTTGGAGGCCTCCTTCACCATGGCCGAAATTATAGGGTTTGACAGTTATAGGAGGGTGCAGCTCCATTGGAGGATTCAACATTTGGAGGAGTTTCCCTTGGTATTTTGGTTTGAGATTTTAGGAGGGGATTCTACTCATCCTGATATACAGTTTGACATCTTCAACATAGAATTTTTAGGCCTCCTTCATCAGGGCTGAAATTATAGGGTTTGACAGTTTTAGGAGGGTGCAACTCCATTGGATGATTCAACATTTGGAGGAGTTTCCCTTGGTATTTTGGCTTGAGATTTCATGAAGGGATTCTACTCATCCCGATCTATAGTTCAGCATATTCAGCGCAGCATTTGGAGGTCTTTGACAGTAGGGCCAAATTATTGAGAGTCTTCAGGGTTTCAGCAGGGCGTGGCATCCTCTAGCTTGGTGGTTTAACATTTATTATGGCGTAGATCTCCTCTTTCATTGGTCTTCAATGAGTATTTGGCCTTCAGAGGCTTATAGTATATTCTATTGGAGAATTTTGTAGCATCTTCTATCTTCTTTATCGGAGCTATCTGTTGAGCATTCCTGATCGACCTTCTCATTGTAGCAGGTACTTCTATTTATGAATAAAAACAGATTTGAGATGTTTTGTCTTGTCTATCATGTTGTTGATATTGCATATGGTTGAGGTATGTTACATGATTGTATCTCCTTGTTTATTACTGCAAACATACATATAAACCATCATTATAACCTTAAGCATAACATAAAGGATCACTGTAAGCAAATTGTTTGACGAAATACCACAACCAATAAAAGTTTTAAAAGACACCCAAAACCATGATGTTCCTTTCATCTTGGCTTGGGAACATTACACCCCCCNCCTCTCATTTGTCCAAAATCAAGTACATGAAGTATTTTTGTAGTTGATCTCATTTTATTTTTCAATAGATTAAGTTTCAATTATTTTAGGTACAATAAGAACCCATGTATACTAATCCATTTATGAGTAGGACCTCAAAACCAACAAGAAGAACTTAATAATGCTTAAAAATTTGTTGAGCAAGGGAAGGCATTCCACCACAAGTGTCTTCTTAAATCCTTGTCCACACTCTAGAATTGCCACTAGGGATGAGTTTGCATTTCATAAAGTAGTGGAGGAACAAATGATCCATGAACATATTCTATAAGAAGACGATCTAGAAGTTTATTCTAGTAGTCCTTATGAGCAGATAAAAGAGATCAAAGAGTCATGAACCATATCAAATGAAGATTTGATACTAGAGCCATAGATCGAAGAATTTTTGGCATGTTTATCACTAGACCCTTTGTGCATTATGGAGTGTGATGACCAACTTTAAAAATAACCTCATGGAATGACAACCAAGGGAAATTGAGGAGACAAAGATTTTATTGATTTTTTTTCCCAAACAGTCATCAAGCCACAATACCACTCCATATTTCAACAATTCTTGGCATTATCTCTGCAAGAGAAGTTGGCCTCTCATATCCTAGTACTTATCAAGGTACAAATTTCAGATTTGGATATGAGTTTAACTAACATCTTGTTACGTAAATGGATGCATTGGAAGTATTCCTACACTTGAAAGATATTTTATTTTCTTTCAAGTAGACTAGTATAAGGTATAAAAATAAACAAATAAATAAAACAATAAAGAGAAAAATGAGTCTAACTATGAAAACCAAGATTCTTGGCGCAATTAGAAACAAACTTTGCTTGAAAGCCAGGTTTCTAGATGGCAAGGTTCACAATAAAATTTTGCATAATATTTCATTTATAATTATTCAATCATTTTTGAATGAATCCCACGTTGGATGACGGGGGATTCATTAAGGCCCTCCTTCCAACAGTCTTGGATCATCGACTCCAACTCCTTATTTGGGTACTAAGATCATATATTTTGATAATGCCTTAGAAATTGAATGCCTCAATGACATGTTTCCTCATTGACATAGTGGGGATTCATTAATTCATCATGACTATTAAAAATTGCAAGTTACTCAACTTCAACACATCTGTTCATGCTTCATAGGATGCATTTGAGTACCTTGATGCTCATTGACATTATTGGTGAGCAATCTCACATTGATTAATGAAATCCATTAATGGCATTAATCCAACGCTTCCTCTCCATGTTCAACTTCAAGGAATTTATTCACATGGAAGGGAATGTACAAAGAGGGGGTAAAGATGAATATTTTTGTAGCAGTTCAACCAAAAAAAGCATGCAACATTTAGTTTTCAGTCCCTATAGTAGTTGTTTCCATTCCAGTAGAATTTCATTTCCAGGATTATTCGTATACAGTGGTTCTGGTTCTCACATATGCTGTATCATTTTCGGTAAATAAAGGAGTACAGAGGATCTCCATTCTGGTTGATATTATTTGTTATAAACTATGTGAATTCAAGGGTACACATAGATTGCTACCATAACTTTATGCAAAAAAAGTTCAACTTATATTTTTTTGTAGCATTTCACAGTACAAATTTTATTCCAAGATTATGTAATAAGAAGTCAGATCAACATTTTTCAAGTTCCAACATCTACATCAACAAAAAAATTTAGAATCCTTGGTATGTTCACTCTTCACAACTCTAGGTCTTCATGAAAATTCCAACCATGTAAGTATCTTTGCAAATGAACAATAAGGTAGCTGGAGGTAAGAAATTTATGTTCTTCCTAGTTCATTTAAAGAGTGGGAAGTTGATGCAAATTGAAATACTTGATCTTGTTGTGATTATGATACTGTCACCCCCTTATACCCACCATTCATTATCCTACATATTGTCCTATAGTATATCCACCCCCTGTCATCCTATAACCAATGAATTGAAACTGCCATTTTTTCCTATCATTAAACAACCACCTAAATCCCTCAAATAATGAATAACACAATCATATTCTAAACATAACCTATGCATGATTTGATAACCCCTTAATCGTGATTTGACAAACCTTTTTTCCCATCTTCTCTCGTAGACATTTCAAATCACAATTTGGATTCAAAACGGGTTTTCCCAAATGACCACAAAGGAGAGGTGCCAATTCTGTGTATTCCAACATTTCCATGCCACAATTCTTCCTGGTGAATGGTGCATATTGTATATGGGTAAAGGAATTATGTGCACAACTCCTCAATTTAGAGTATCAACGATCTGATTGGGCCAAGGGTGTACCATGACCATGGATCAAATAACAATGGTGAAACCCCTTATTCACCCCACAAAAATACTTGACCTATGAGGGGAGGTATGCGGAAAACATTTTTATGTCATATTCGATTATTGATCATTTTGATTATGATGTCTTCCACATTTCCTCTGAAAAATTCTTGGTAAGATGTCTCAACAAATCAAGAGTAACACTAGAAATCCACATAGACACCTCTGTCATAATTAGGATAGTCAATTTTTTATTATTATTGAAGAGTTGCACATCATAAATAACAATTTGAAAATTTTCTAAGGCATAATGAGTTTAGTAAGAAAAATGTTGAGGCCACTACAGGAGGCTACAGGAGGCTAAGGTATGAAAATTGATGAATAACATGTTAATCATGATAACGATGAAGACCTCATCTCACTTGGAGCCGAGGGATTCATTGCTCATGAACGAAAGTCAAGAATAAAACTTTTGCATTGCTTGAAGGTTCACACAAAGTATGTCAAAATAGAGTAAGGCACACAATGCTCATAATTTAGTCCCCTATTCCCCAACAAAGCATAGTAAGAAAGTCACCCATCGAATTAGAACATCAACATGAAGAATAAAGCGGGCTTTTAGATATTTTTAGAATACCTAAGAATACGAGAACACATATTTTAGAACCTCATAGCTCTATACCTTCTAAATCCGAGAATGTTGAATTTGTTAAGAAAGTTGAATATGTCACATCAATATTTAATATTCTAGATGTTGATACAAGACATGATGCATCCATCAAACAAGAAACTTCTTCAAAATTTTCTATCCATTTAACATGTATTGAATTGAAAAGGAAGGGGTAGGAAGATTAAGATTTTTAAAGAAGAATTCCAAGAATTACTACCCTATATCAATGTGTAAGATTCCTAAAAAAAGAAGTTGCAAAAATTGATATAGAAGACCAGAAAAATATTGAGAGTATGAAGGGACAGGAAAAGGGCCAATCTCAACATACTCATAGATGCTGCCAGACTCTGCTAAGATAAGTGAAGTTGATTCAATTTTGCAAAACCACCAACTGACTTTGTTTGCATGAGGACATGCAAAAGTGCAGGCATGGGGGAGATGTTGGGTGACTATTTTGGCACACTCTACACTACCAATTGGCCTCCTTTTTGTACATTTTAACCTATCCTTACCTATCCCTTTGCTATATTTCCTTATTTTTTTAAGTTAAAGTGCCAATACAAGCTACAAGGTATTTTATTGCTTAATTTGTTGATTTCTCTTACTCTTTAGTGAATTAGAGAAGTAAAGAAATGGTTTTACTAATGATGGTTCATGCACTTCAATTATAGTAGCAGACATCAATCATGTAGCATAGACTTGCTATTGAAATTTTTGTAGCATCCTATTTCTAGAAGCAATTTTTCCATGACATTTTCGGATAACTGAAGACAAAGTTGACAAATCCAAGACACGGGTTTTAAGAAAAATGCCCCAAATCAAGTATAGTGTAAGTAGATTTCCAAAACAAGAAATGGTTTGGGATATATGGGTGGATATTCAATATGTATTTTCCCCAAAAATCATGTTTTTGATAGGATCCCATAATTGTCTCGATGGTTGGGAGACTTGTCGAGCTTCTCAATTGATTCAAAGATATGGGTTTTGTGGAGAAACACATACACATGGAAATATACTATCTAAAATGGCCAACACTCTAGCAACAAGAATGTTGTTCTTGGTCCACACTTCAACCAATTCATGTAGCACATGAGTATAGTGCGATTTCATGCCTTCGGTCATGAACATGTTATGAGATTGCCAATTATGTAATCCTTTCTTTTCGTTGATTTTTCTGAAGCTTATATTTTGATATCTTGGATGTCCTTTGTACTATGTTCAACATTTGTACTCTGTTTTGATTATGGAATATAAGACATGCTTATGCGTAATTGTCTTATGATTTTCTAAGTTGGTAAGTGCATAGTGGGCATACTTCCGAGGGAAGGCATGGTCCTCTTCATCTCAAAAGTAATGCCCATGGTCCTCTTCGGTGTGTTGATATTTGATCTAGTTGTGTGAGTGGTTACTGAAGATGTTTGTCCTCTTTTGGAATACCTATGTTGTTGAACATGAATGTGTCATCTATTAGAATATATTATCAACATCCTATTAGTGGAGGAGTTGGTGATGATGATGAGGATAAAAAGAGAGAGATGTATATTGATCCTAAAGAAGAGCTTAGTTATAAAAGGGCTAAGGATGAAGAGGAAGTTGCCGATAAAAATTTCAATGACACTAATCATTTTGCTGAGTATTCATTTTCCACAACTATTGGTGTGATTTTTCCATTAGGCTTAGTCAATATTTTTTTGTCCTTATACTCTTCTACTAACTCTATCGTGGTTTTAAGCCTTGTTGGTCCAGAGTTCAAGGATATTCCTTGTTGATTTTTCTATTACAATACATTCGCTGTTAATTTCCCCTCAATTCAATCTTTTAGGTTCTTCCGTAGCTCAATTAAAGCAAGAAAAATACATTTTTGAGGATTTTATTGTTGATAAATCAAGAAGTGAGGAGTGGAAAAGGTAAAATCTATCTATTTATGACCCTATTTCCACTTCCTCTCTTAAAATTAAGTCTTATATGAATTATGAGATCATTACCCTAACTATATATTCTTTGCAACCTAAGGTTTCCAAACCTGGAGGTGAAATGTCTATTAGAGATTATGAAGTGAAGTAAGTTAAGGTTTTCTAGAAGGACTTAAAATACAAGAGAATAATTGTTTTCGTAAAACAAGTAGTGACAATGTGTACAATGGATATCTCAAAGATATGAAATAAGGAAATACAATTGTTATGTAGAATTAATAATTTACAAAGGAAATTTGTTTCCTGAAGACTAAGGTTATATCATTAGAGAGAAAGGTGATTTTGCTCAATTATTTCTTATAAAGACTTCACCCCTATTAAAAAAGGGAAGACATCAAGATATGCTAGAGTAAAAGGAGAGATAGATAAGAAAATTGGTGCATGGCTAAGATGATAACCAAAGTCATTGATCCACTGAAGCATCCTATTATGTCTAGTATCATTGCCACTGTGGATGAAAACAACAAGCTTTTTGAGACTTTGGGACAAAACAATTGGTATTAAAAGCCTTGCAAAAGACATTGGATGATTGAAAAATACTTTTGACCTAGGGTTAGTTGTACGTGGGAAGCTTGAAAGCCTCTTTGTGTGGAAATGAGATGGAGCTTATTCATTTGAGAGATGCATAAGAGGATGATGAATCTAAAGTTGACATGTTAGCAAATGAAATGTGATGAGAGAAAATTTATTTGAATGGAAAGCTTATTGAAGCCAATAAAGAGATAGATGAATGAAAAGATAAATATCTTAGAAGATGATATAATATATATATATATATATATATATATATATATATATATATATATATCTTTGATAATATTTTATTTTATTTTTAATATTTAATTAATTAATTTATTTATTTTGTGATTTTTTTTTAAAGATATTTTATTCGTTCTTTAATCAATTCAATTTCATTTTTATTTGATAATATTTTATTTTATTTTTAATAATTAATTAATTTTTTTATTATGTGATTTTTTTAGTTATTATTATGTTTCATTTTAGTTTTTTTATTTAATTTATTAGATTTTATTTTTGGATAAGGCTTTGTCTAAATATTAAATTTTTTAAACTTTTTCATCTAAATGAAATCACTATTTTTTGTTATTTAAATTGTATTTTTGAATGTATAAATGGATTCAACACTATGAAAAACTTTCTGAGCATTCAAATTATACAGAACTAATAAATCAAATATAGAGTTCAAATAATTTTTGAATTAGAAAAAATTAAATAGAAAATATACTCGTAAAAACTGGCTTTGACAATATTGTAATCTGTTTGACCTGGTCTATAAATGGTTTATTATTATATTATTATAATCCTATCTATTTTTGATTTTTTTTTTCAATTAAACATAATCTCTTCTTTAAGATATTTATTTTATTTTAATTAATTAATTAATCAATCATATTATTTAGACCTATTTTTAATAATTATTATCTTTCCTATGTGTAATATTTTTCTTTAGTTATTTTTTGTTAGATTTCCTTTTAACAATATTTTAGTTCTTTGACCAATTTTCCTTTATGATAATACACTTTATTATTTTATTATTATCCTATTTAATTTATGACAACTAACCTCAAACCCCCCACATCTTATTTATTCTCACTTTTGGCTTACTCTTTTCTATGTTTCAATAGGTACAAGTTGATTCATTGATGATGGGTGGAGTGTTGTTGACGGGCGAAATTGACCGTCCGTCAACTGGGAGAGTGGAACCGATCCGGGGTTGTCTAAATAACCCAAGCCGTTTGGAATGGACCACCCTGACGAGTTTAACGGCTCCGTTGGCCGCTCTAAGGTCTTTTAAGAAAACCAAAGAGAGAATTGATCTGAGCTAAGTAATCTAACTAAAATAAACAAACAAACTAAAACTAACTAAAACTAAATAAAAGAAACTAAACTAATTAAAACTAACTAATACACTAATCTAATTAAAACAAACTAAATAAAACTAGAAATAAACTATTCTAACTATTATATACAATCTACTAATTACTATTATAATAACTCAAATCAACTATCTAATTACCAGCTGCAATATTACTTATTCACAAATGT
>SNQJ01S0084662.1:20058-34532 GCA_010110895.2 Picea sitchensis | reverse complement strand
AAAAATTGAATTGGCTTCCAACAAGTGTCCACTCGAAACATTGGGGATGTTTCAAAACTATGACATAATTACAAATTTAGAATTTCTGCAAGAATAACGATGTTGAGATTGAAAAGTTCAAAATTAATCTTGTTGTAATGAATAATGAGTGGAAATAAAGAATACTACTAATGTGCTTGAAGAGAATTTGATTGTTTCTTTCATGAATACTTGTGATGTACCCATCTCCCTCTATAACATATTCAAGGAGGGACATTTTTTTTTTCTTTTCCTTCAATCTTAACCCTTCTAGGCTTTGACATCCCCTTCTCTACCAAATAATCTCTTGGGTGACCCATATTACGAAGGATTAATCCTTCCTCAAAGCTTCATTAGACCTATTTAAAAGTTGTTACCTTAACTCATTGGAAATAAACAATCATGCTATTTGACTGCATTCAAACAATCCCCTAACCACTTTTAAAATATGCACACATCCAAACCATCGATCCTCTTTCGAATAACCCATCAGGTGCTTTCAAAATATCTCATTGGGACCTTATTAAAGATGTGCTTGATGCATAATAAAAGGCCATCAATCTTATTTGAAAGATCCCCCCCTTTTCAAATGATCTTCTTGATGGAAAATCCATCAACCTCCTTCAAAAGATGGTCATAAACCACTTTCAAAATATTTTCCCAATAGATTATTGAGCCTCTTCAAAATAACATCTTTTGAATGCCTCGGATAGACCATTAGGCCAAATTTAAATAACATCTTTTGATTTCCCCTTATAGGCCACTAGACCTCTTTTTAAGTTCTTCCTAACTTTGAAAGTAATAGGATAAAGGCCATAGGATTTATTTGAAGTTAACACTTCCAATTCCAAATAAAAGGGTTAGGCCATCGAGCACTTTCAAAATATTGGTTTGATAGGTCATCAATCCTCCTTGAAAGTTTCCATTGGGAACTTTTGAAATATTGGCTTGATTGGCCATCGAGTCTCTTCAAAATATGCCATTTGGAAGTTTATAAATATCGGTCCAACATGCCATCTAGCCTCTTCCAAAGAATATCCTCATTGAGGAACTACAAAGATAATATTTCCAAGTAAAACAAAAGGGATATCAAGCCCATTTGAATAATACTTTGAATCAAATAGAGGAAAACTAACCTAACTCAAAGGAATCCTTTGAAGAAAACAACAAAAGTGCCATGCCAATTGCCATTTGAAGTCAATACTTCGAATGTACAAAATATTTTAGAATCAACATCAATCCTGCAGGATAAACACCATTATACATAAACCATTCAAATTGGATCTAGCCTATGCCATCCATCTCTAATGCATCAGATAATTCCAAAGGGGCATAACATAATTTTGAATGAAAATGCACTAAATTAGTTCAAAATATAGAGGTATGCAACCTATCAATGCAACCATCATACATACATAATAATTGAATGCATAAGGTAATTCATGCCAAATAAAATCTAAGGAATTTCAAAGTCACCAAGAAAACAACTAAGCCATGCAACACATCAAACATCCATGCATTCCATGCCAATTAATTAATAAGAAAATCACAACATGACAATTGAATTATGAATATGAATTAAAGACAAATATTGAACACCTGTTTTTTGAATATGTTGGTCCAATAAAACTAACTACTAGTGATAAATGTCCCCCCCCCCCCAACCTTGGGAAATATTCTATGCCACCCAAAATTTGGGCTAGGAGGGCACCAAGGAGAAGGAAACTGGTCTAGGACATTTACACCACTTTCTATTAGGCTCAACCATATAATTTACCTTAGAACTCTCTAACTAGTCCAATCATGATACTCCCTACATTACCCCACACCATGAGGAATATATTCCTTTCTCTACTCAACAATCCCTCACGAATAATATCCCCTCCAATTATCTTCATTGTGTGCAAAAGGATTATGTCCTCCTATTTGCCTTCATGATCAACTCAGTAGAGTCATATCTTATCTCTTGAACACACACTGAGCAACAAGCTATAGTGATAATGGGTATGGTTTCTTATCAAGCCCAACCTATACACTCCTCTATACTCTTCCATCTCCCTATCTCCCATGTTCACAATTTTCTCTTCCACTACTCTAACTGTTCAATTACAAGTTTGAATTACAATATCTAACATGAGAACACACATGGAATCAAATAGAATAGCCTATAATTCCTAACATCTCATTATATTAATGAAGAACATAGAATGAGACAATGGTATAGTCAACTTGAATTGCATGAAGAGAGTGCATGGGCAAAGACATGGTTTGAGTTATCCATACAGTTCAAATTCCTATGGATATGGAGTCTCTTAAATTCCTCAAGCCCCATGATCTCGTAACCAAGGAAGGTGGAATTCCCCACTAATCACCATCCGCATTCAGTGATTGATGCTTGGTATTTTGATAAGGCACATGGTGAAAATATGAATGTCAGAAGGCTTAGGAAACTTAAGAAACTTAGGACTATTTGTCAACCCCTTGTACATCCTTTCCTATTACCCTTTAGTGGACTCATAAACCCACTTATTCTCTTTCATAGTCAACATTGGACCTTTATATTAATTTTTGAAATAATATTTTCATCTATCGAGACTACCATGACAAGTTTACGTCCTGGTATATAGGAAGCATATCTATAAAAAGTACATTTATAAACATGCAATACTCGATCCTTGGCCTTCAACTTCACACTAGGAATTTATACAAGATATTTAAATATTTTACATATAGGGCCCTTCATATAACTTGACTCCCTTCCTTATAAAAATTGGAACATCATTTGGTCCATTACAATGCAGGGGTTTCAACTAAGGACATTACAATACTGACCCCCTTGGAGTAACATTGTCTTCATTGTTCTTTCCTTTCTAGAAATATTCCATATCCTCATTCTTCAACTACACCTGCAATGCTATTCTCTTCATTGCATATTTACATGGATGTTGGTTGTATTGGACAACGATGTTTCTACAATTCTTTTAAATACCTTGGAATAAATATTAGATCTTTAACATTCTAGCATATGCCTACAACAATATCAAATGAAAAACATGCATGTCATAGTCATTTTTTTATGATCCATAACCTAATAAATTGAACCATAATCAATATATTAGAAATGTGCCACACTTTATTAATATTAAAAACCATTAAGGTAGGGAAACACCTTACAATGATCCTTTTATAGAAGGAATCCACTACTGTTCACTTGCCTCTTAAGGTTAAGTGACAATGCAATGTACCTAGGGAGGATAATATGGGGTACATAGGGAGGTACCCAAGGGGATAATGAATGTAATGTGGCCATAATCATGGAATACGCCCACTTGGTAGTTGATGAGTAATAAGTAGGCCCACAAGGTAGTTAATAGGAAATAATATAACAATAAGGGGTAGTTGACATAGACCTATAGGACTATTGATGATAAAGTATAAATACACATCCATATCATGGTATTAGATATGTTGTATGTATCATTTTGTATCAAATATGGTTTGTGGAGTGATTCATTCCATAAGGAGTATTTGATGGTGTTACCCTACCTTAAAGATTCTTCTCTATATTCTTGTGTTTTTTATAGTATGAATGCATTTGATATTTATGAAGTTTAAGGGTTTATTTCTCAATTTAAGGGCTTATTCTCTCTTATATCTATCAAGGTTCACTACAAGGGGTATCAAAGCTCTTTCTTGGGCCAAAAAAGAATATATTTTTTTTCTTTCTATTTTGTTGCTTTTCAAAGGGAAAAAATAGGGTCGTGACATTCAAATCGATTCCTATAGATTTATGAGTAGAATTTGAAGAAACCAATCATATAAATAAGTTCCTCTTAGAAAAATATCCACTTAAAAAAATCGTCCAAATTAGAGTCTGAGAAGTGAAAATATCGTTGATTTAAAATTAATAATCTTAGGTTTTTTTTCCGTGATGGCTGCATGGACTATAAAGAAGATATACTTTGACAAGGAACTTAGATTGCCACTAGACTAATGCCATTGTAAATATAATTTTTGTGGATTTTATTTGGTATAATATGGTTTAATTATGATCAATATTGAGTGTGCTATATTCCTTACAAAGTTCCACCCTCAATACCATAACTCTCATACTTACAGTAGATTATGGAATTTTAGAAGGATATATTATCCCCCATCATTAATGAATATCCAATGATATATGTATATTATAAGAAAAATTAAAATTATGTGGAAGAAGCCCCTCCTATAAGTTTTCTTGACGAGGCAATGTACTATGAAGACCACATATCAAACAATGGTTACACAAAGTAGAAAAATTTCAACCACTTGAAGAAATTCATATAGTGCATCTACAAATGGAGCATTGAATAAAAAAAATATGGGAATCCTATGAAGCAATCCACATAATGGAAATTTAGAGTGATTCCGAAGATGAGTATACAAGCGACATATGTTATGGTTAGTATGATTTAGATAAGGCTTGTGAGAATGGTATATGTATAGTTGCAATTTATGGGCAAACAACTACTTCCAACTTCTATTTGATGACTCTACTCAACCTTATGTGGAGAAAATTATTCCAGGAAGTCAAGAGCCAATTATTACTACTAGTTTTCAGCTTGCTTATTCTCTAGTAGTTTGTCTTCTAGATCCACATTCAACCTTTTGCACTTATGTGGACAATTTTTTGGATATGGAAAGATCTATATATTTGGATCCACATGTATACATTAAGTAGCATTTGGAGCACAATTCTTAGCTAGGTATTGAGCTCAGGTATATCTAATTGGGGAGCTGACATGAGATCTTGGACATGAGCTCCTTGGATTACTTCAGTATTGTAGTTGATACTTGCACATGAGACATTGGTTAATTCAACATGGAGGTTAGCACTCATACATGGAACCTATATTTATGGTGGAGCTTGTTGGAATTTTTCAGCATGGTGGTTATCACTTGTCCTTAGTTCTTTGGCTTACTTTATCATTGTGGTCAACACTCATCCATGGGACCTTGGTTTATGGTTGTACCTCCTCACAAAAAGCATTGAGGGAAACTCTTTTATAAGGGGGGTAGAATTTTGTGAACCTCCTTAGGGTTGTATTGGGGGGTTGAAAAGCCCATAGTAGAGTAATAATAGTGGATGCCAATCAATGTAAGGTGGTCCACTATGCTTTTTATTATTAAATAAGGCCCACTATGGTAGTTAGTATCTAATAAATATAATGGGGCCTCATTAAAAAGGTTTACTAGGTAGTTAGGAGGTTGTTATGATTAGGGTTCTCTTGCTAGTTATAAATAAGGATGGAGTCCTCCTTATGAGGGGTGTGGAGTTTATTGTATTTGGAGCTTAGCTCATTGAGAGGTCATCCAAACTTAAGAGGCAAGTGAACATGAGTGGATTAATTTCATAAAAGGATAATTATAAGGTGTTTCCCTATCTTAAGGGTTTTTTATATTAATAAAGTGTGGTATCATAGATCTTTATTTGGCATGAAGTGGAAGATTGTTTTTCTTCCTTTTGTATATTTTTCAAGGAAAAAACAAGATTTTAGAATTCAGATCTATTTCTAAAAACTTTTGTGCAGAATTTGAAGAAAAAAACTATAAATTTGAGTTCCTCTCAAAAACTTCCTAATTAAAAAAAATCACCCAAATTGGAGTCTAAGAAGTGAAGTTATCATTGATTTAAAATAAATTGTTTTAGGGTTTTCCAATAATGATTACATGGTTTGTAGATTGGATATATTTTGATAGAATGCATATATTTTAGTTAAACACTGCTAGTAGATGTAGAGTGGCCAAGGCATCTTATAATTTTGGTTATAATAGCTAATCATAGAAGTATCATAGAAGTTATGATCATTTTATATTAGCTTCCTCAAAACCCTAATCACATAAAGGAAATCCATTGAAAAGTAAGTGATTTGCTTTAAAACCCTGATTCTATTTTGAATGATGTTTACAAAAAATGATGATGATCTTACTATTGAAGGATACATCAAATAAGTGAAGAATCAATGATGAATGATTTGGAGATTTAGGCTATATGTGGATTTAAAAGATGATGCTTTCATATGGTAGAATTTGCTTAAAATAGACAAGTTAAAGATACTTTCAAATAAATCATATGAACAAGTATTTTTAGATAGGTGGTCTCATGTTGGGAAGAAGGGTAAAGAGAGAACCAATGGTTTATTTTCATGCACAAAATTCCTGTTACAATTTAATGGATTTATTCAACATGAAAATATTATAATTTTTATAAACCCTAGTAGCAAGCATAATTTCATCAATGTTAAATTGGCTAAAAGATTGCAGGTTATCACAAAGAATATTCAAAGCACACAGGTTGAGGGTGGAAATGTTCAATTTTTTACATATTTGAAGATAATGATGGACAAATATTTTTTGCATTTATATTTTTATGCTATAGATATGGATGATGCAGATATTTTTTTGGGGATATACTTGGATGGACTCAATTGGTACAGTTAATGTTATGTGCAATTTTTTTTTTTAAGCTTTGGTACAAGAAGAAGAAATTTAAATTGCAAGATATTTCTCTTACTAAACAAGAAGGTCCCAAGGAGGGCATGTGAAGAAGTGTTTGTAGGGGAGATAATTGTATTACCTATTGACACATCATATGAAGAGTCCAAAGTTGAATAAGAAGAAGAGCCTACAATAGCACTTGAACACAATTCCTGGGAAAGGAATAAAAAGGTATAAGAAGCTAAGGTGATAAATGACACAAAGGAACCACATTTTGATTCAAATAAATAATAACTAATAGCTAAGGTTGTTGTATATTTCCACCCACACCACTCATAGAAGAAACAACCATCAAAACGAGGGCATGATCATCGACAAAATTATTATCGACCACCATGGAACCAGAAAGAAAACCAATTAAAGGAACTTGGAGGACTAAAAATAGTGCATGGAGATATCAAAGTAGCATAATGACACCATAGAACCCAAGGAGAAACCAAAATCAAGATCGAGGAGGAAAATCCAAAGTTGGTTCCTATGTCTACATTTCACTATGATGGATGGATGCTCATGCATGGTCCCAATTGGCTACATTGCTTGACAGGTCATATTATATGGATTCTTCCCATGTTTTGGGGAAAAACATGTGAAGGGGGATGGAATGTAATGTACCTAGGGATGTACCCAAGGGGATAATGAATGTAATGTTTCTATAATCATGGAATAGGCCCACTTTGTAGTTAATGGGTAATAAATAGTTCCACTAGGTATCTTAGAGGAAATAATATAATAATAAGGGGTCGTTGGCATAGAACTCTAGGAATACTCATGAGAAAGTATAAATAAACACAAGTACCATTGTATTGGATATGTTGGATGTGCTGATTTGTAGCAAGCATGGATTGTGGAGTGATTCCTTCCATAAAGAGTATTGGATGGTGTTACCCTACCTTAAGGGTTCTTCTCTATATTATTTTGTTCTCTATGGTCTGAATGCAGTTGATATTTTTGAAGTTTAAGGGTTTATTTCTATAAGGGTTTATTATCTATTATATCTACAAAATCTTTCTACACATTTTAAGTAGTAATTATCCCAACTATACATATTTCAGATTCATAACTAAAGCATATATATTCAACATAGATTATAGAGTACGCAATTTATCCCAATACTTATATGTATGAATATGTATTTTCTCCATAACGCTGTCATAAGGAAGATTTATATCATTGTCTTCTCTAACACACCCAAAATACATAATTTCTTCTTGATCTTAGCTAGTATATAACATGAATATCTCATAATAGGTTCATTCATGTTTCCTCTTCCTTGTTCCACTCACCCATACAGGCTCAAACATCCCCTTCTTTTCTAAATAGTCCCTAGAGAAATCTACATTGTCAATGTTATGACCCAAAGGGGGAATAAACAGGGTAAAATGTATATGATATGACCCCAAGGGCATACATATATTAGGCTAAATGTACATGTAATGTGTAAATATATATGTTATAGGGTAGACATAATAGTAAAGGGGCCTCATGTGTAGGTGTGAATAGGTATATATACATATAATGCATTAATTATTGTGGACAGATGAAGGGTGATGTATGAATGTATTTGGTTATTTGGAGGAGGTTATCCTATTCTTTAAGGAGTTATTGTGTAACTTATATATATTGGGTTTGTGCTCCATTCTCACATTATGTACATGGTGTGTACTTCTGTTATGATATGATATTTCTAAGTATTTGGTTCATTACATTTGGTTTTAGAGAATCAATTCTAGGGTTTTGCTGCCTCAAGCAGGTCATATTGGAATTTTCTCCATTTTTGGGGGACACTTAAAAACATAAACTTGGAGAATGTTTAGAAGACATATCAAGGTACACGTGGTACAAATTTCATCTTCTGGGTCATTTTACTTTAGGAGATACACCTAGTGGAAGATAAGGTTTTTGACTAGTCTTGTAACTAGTCTCAAACATGTGTTATGGGTAAAAAATCATATCTTATTAAGAGATGATCCAAATTCAGTGAGACCTATTTCATTGGAAATAGGAAAATCCATAGTATGTTTTTTTACTAATTTCATCTTCCGGGTCATTGTACTTTCAGAGATGCACTCTGTGGAAGATATGGTTTTTGACTAGTCTCAAACATGTGTTTTGGGTAAAACAAGCATATATTATTCATGGAGGATCCAAATTCAGTGAGACCAATTTAATTGGAAATAAAACTCACCCTAGTATTTTGGGTGAAAATTTTAGAATTTGGTATTGAATATTGGATGCATGGCACTTTGTACAAGTTCACTTTCCCGGAAAGGCAAACAATCAACAAGGTTTGGGAAAGTTACCCTAACTTTCACTTGGCACATCTAGTTTCAGTTAGAATTTTGACATTGTATAGAAGACATTTGAGAGTACTACAAGTTGAAATTGCAGACTCATAGGGGTCAAAAGTTTTGAAATACATCAGAAGGAAGGTCATCAAAAGTATGTTCACTTAAAACTATTATAACTTTTGATTGAGATGCCCTATTGAGATGATTCAAAATCCATTGGAAAGAGAAAACATAGAATATTATATTGGATCAAGGATTATAACTATTTGATATCAACATCCTTAATATACTGAGGTTGGAAGTTGAGTATTGACGTTAGACCTCAGTTAATAATCAATTACAATACCTAACTTTAGTGGAGATGAAGATAAATATGAAATTAGTCCTATGGAATGGTTTAAGAGGGTAAATGAATATGGTATGAGTCCTTTTGGGGCATATTTTTATTTTTTTGGGTGGAGATTCTAGGTGGTGGAGAAGCATTGATGAAGATACTAGACTCTACTCCACATGGGAAAAATTTGAATAACTCTTCTCAAACAAATGGATCAAGGACTAAAAAATGGAGGAAATGTATAGAATTCAATGTGAATTAAAAGAATAAAAGGAAGAGATTAAGAATAAGAGTGATGATATATCTAAGATACGATCCCTTAATGAATCACTCATTAAGGAGGTTAATAACTTAAAGCAAGAAAAGAGTAGCAAAGAAAAGTGAGAAAATGATGATTCAAGGGAAGTTTTGAAAAAGAAAGATGAAGAAAGATGTAGATTATGAAACCATAATAAAAAACTATTGGATGAGGTTAAGAGATTGAAATAAGAAAAGAAGCATTGTCAAAATAAAAAAACAGAAAAGATAATAGATGAAGAAACTACCAAAAAGACTTCAAGAGGAAATTTACAAGAAGGTTTGAGGAGTCTCTAAATATTGATGAGGTAAAATCAGAAATGCAATCCAGAATTGAAGAAGGATGTTATATTTTTATAAATGGGGTGACATTTCAGCTTAAAAAGGAGAAAGAACACATGATTCAAGAATGTCACCAGAGGATACTTGAATAAGTTTAACTTCATCTTGAGGATGCACATGCTAAACATGATGGTATTATCTCCAAGGTTAGAGTAGTAAAAGACCAATCAAATGGGATAGAGGATTCCATTGTCTCTGAAAATAAGATAAATGAAATGCATGTGCATAGTGAAGAAAAACCATCAAATGTGAAACCATTTCGACACCCTCATTATCATGAAAGATTTCAAGGAAGGCAAGAAGATCAATATCAAAATTATCAAGGAAGAAGATGGAACACTCATCAATATTCATGGAATATGGCATCACAAAACCATTATTAAACAAGATATTATCATATAACAACATCTACTACAAATTGGAGAAGCTTCAACAACAATACATGGAATAAAAAAATAAAGTTATGCAACAATCGGCTGCCAAGAATTATGACAAAAAAGAATTGATTTTGGATGGATGGATCCTCATTAATGGAAATAATAAAGAAGGAACATAAGAAAATCACATTACTTTGTTTCATCACATGTGAAGCCTTTAATTGCAAAGCTTTGAAGACACATCTTTTTGAAGGAGGGTACTATGTTATGACCTAAAGGGGGAATATATAGGATTAAATGCATATGATATGACCCCAATGGGGGTCATATATGGGTATAAATGTACATGTGATGTGTAAATATATATGTTAAGGGGCCTCATGTGTAGGTGTGAATAGGTATATATAAATATCATGTATTCATTATTGTGGACATATGAAGGGTTATGTATGGATGTATTTGGTTATTTGGAGGAGGTTCTCCTATTCTTTAAGGAGTTATTGTGTAACTTGTCTATCTTAGAGTTGTGCTCCACCCTCACATTTTGTACATGGTGTGTACTTCTATTATGTTATGATATTTTTAAGCATTTGGTTCATTATAACCAAGGATTTCATAGATAATAAGACCATAAACATATAGAGTATTACTACTAGGGATTCCTACTAGCAACCTCTAATAAACAATAACTTAAGGTGATAAAGGAATATCACAAAGTTTTAGTGTCATCATAGTAGGATCCTCTTCGTGATTTCCATATTAAAATAGTACTATTTTATTCTTACTAGATAGATCCATCATCTCACCTATATCATACAAAATTAGTTGCCATGAGATGTCATCTTAAAAATTTCAATTAGAAATTTGAATTTATTTCATACAGAAACTAGATTTCACAACTGTGAGATTCCTCTCATAATGTTTTTTGCTTGCATGCAGTAGTCACCAGTCTTTGTTATGGACTTACACTCATTTTCATATCCAAGCCATTGTACTTGCAATTATGTATTTCTTGATAGATATTTCATTCAACCAAATAATAGTGAGTATTGTTGCATATAATATTTCTTTAAACATTCACAACAACACATGAATTAATCTCATAACTATGACACATCGATAATTTGATCACTTTAAACTATCAACATTTTAAATGAAATGAAATATCATTCCCTATATATGAATTATTATCACAAGAAATCATTCACACAATGAAATCAAATATATGTGCACATACCCATGGATACACAATCACAATTTACACATCCACAAAATCTGATAATGCACATCAACACCTTCTTCACATTCACCACACTTACTCATTGCATCCTTTCAATATAGTAAATACCATCCCACACTATATTCCATAGCCATTCATATTTATATGTGTATCCTAGCTCATACATATCCGTCCCATTATCTTCATCATATTTACATCTTATAAATCTTACACATCTTCCATGAACCTATACTTATATCCACCATCACCATCACCATATCTCTCGTTCCATATAATCAACTAGAAAATCACTTCAACCCTTCGACAAATTTGGAGACCTTCCTCTTCAATCAAACACAAAACATAGAATGTACTCTCCTTTCATTGCTCAAAATTCCCTTAGGATTACTATAAAGCCTCTCCATTCACTACTTAACAATCCCCCAGGAAACCATTCAATATCTTCACCAACTGAACATGACATTTTGTTATATGAAGGCATTAAAACATTCTAACAATATTTACATGTCCAAGGTTTTTTTTCCTTTACCATACCCATATCCTCATATCAATCACATACACACATTTGAAAGTCATCATAAACATATCATTTAATATGTCAAAACATGATGCACATGTTAAATTGTGTGTCATATTAAATTGGCACAACCAATTTGTACCTAGATTGAATACCATCAACATTTTTTATGTTACTTGATCAATTGATGACTCGGGGAACTCATAAGATCCCTTCATCAAAATATTGAAAAACATGTACTTGTCCTTATCCTTTCTCATGAGGTTGATTGTCATGGTAGTTACATCATCAACATCTTCAACCATTCTTGGTTATACAACAAATCAACAACCACATTAAACATCATGCCATACTCATTATATAAGTAGCAATATATCATATTGAGCCAATATGTATTATCACATATATGATTAAGAATAATTGCATGCACATTTGACAACATATTATCCCTCAATATGTTCATAAGTGCACATGCATTCTAGCTATTTTTACTCTTTTGCATTTCAACAACATTCCTATACCTTACTCTTTTATACATAGAAGCTTTATCGATATAGACAAATATAAACAATACATCAAGATAAGATTTGAAGGAATTCTCCTTTACAATTCCTTGACATAGAATGGAACTCCATAACATATCTAATAAATTCAATGGATTCACTACCATTCACTCAATAGATCATTAGCTTCGTTATTCTTAGCCAAGTAGCAATACTTAGTTCATCCGCATAAAACTATAATTGTGACTTCAAAAGAATACAACTCTAGTCTATGTAAAAATAGAGTTTAAGGTAAGATAAGAATCCTCATATCTATATCTACCTTTCTGGCCACACACATCATTTATTGTTGCAACCCATTCTTGGCATCTTGCATCTCTTTTAACGTCTGTTCCAACTTTGGAACTTTCTCTTCATTCCATGAAGAGTTCTTAGCCACTCTTTCTCACAAGATAGTTCCACACAATGGGGTACCTCATTCTCTTGATATCAATCCCCAAGTGGATTGAAGTCCATCATTCACCTTACTTGGTCTCAAAATGTTTTCAAACTTCCTTTGATTCTTAACAAATTACTTTGCCTTCCCAAGGAAATATAGACTCAAGCATAACTTGGTGCTCTATCATCCACTACCTCTTAGGAAAAGTAAATTTCCTTAGTTCTTCACAACGTTTCTGCATAAGTTGGTAGTTCATATCATCCACTACCTCTACTAGCCATTCTATTGTTGTTCTCAATGCCAACTTATAATAACCAAGATCATCATGGATCTTCCCCACAACTTGTATTGTAGTCATTAATTGTAGTTAATGCTTAATGACTTACATGCATAATTTCTATAATCCTTCCTCTTATGGTATTACTCCTCGGTACTAAGAGAATTCATAACTCTCTCCTTCCTCCAAATCATACTTTCACTTTTCCAATGGTACTTAATTCATTATATGCACTTATCATAGCAATGAACTAACAACCTTGGATCCTTCTTTGCACACTTGCAATTCTATATTACATATGTCAATATTTGATCAATGTACTAGATACATTCTTTTTAATTCACTATCCTCCTTATTCTTTATCTTGACCTTGACCTTATCTTGAAATCACACTTACAAGTCATCCTTTTCATTGATGACAACTAGCTTTCTCATGGATAAGGTTGCTATGATACTCTAAATGTAGTACCCTTATTAAATAAGTTAAATTCCTTTCATGAAGGTCTCATTACATAGGATATGTATTCCTTATTAGGATTTCTTATGACAATATCGGCTCTTGGTTCCATCACATAACTCTTTACACCAAGTTTATATGCTTGGTAACTATGTACATATATAACTTTACCATTTGAATCCTAGAGACTTGTTGAAGGGTGAAATTGATCGTCCGCCAACTGGGAGAGTGGAACCGGTCCAGGGTTGTCTAAATAACCCAAGCCGTTTGGAATGGACCACCCTGACAAGTTTAACGGCTCTGTTGGCTGCTCTAAGGTCTTTTAAGAAAACCAAAGAGAGAATTGATCTGAGCTAAGTAATCTAACTAAAATAAACAAACAAACTAAAACTAACTAAAACTAAATAAAAGAAACTAAACTAATTAAAACTAACTAATACACTAATCTAATTAAAACAAACTAAATAAAACTAGAAATAAACTATTCTAACTATTATATACAATCTACTAATTACTATTATAATAACTCAAATCAACTATCTAATTACCAGCTGCAATATTACTTATTCACAAATGTACACTATAAACAATCTACAGATTTAATTAAAACCTGCAAAACTCATGTGTTTTCTGCCCTAAGACAGCCAAGAATCTTTTTGATTTTTATATTTTATGAAAAAGAAATAAACATAACTGAAATTAAATGATCTAATATATTTACTGAAATTAAACAATCTAATATACTAATTCTATCTAAACTAATAAAAACAGTAAACAACAAACTAATTGACCTGGAAACGCTCCAAGTCTGCCCTGTGTATGATGACTTCTAAGCTGGTCGGAGGAGG
>SNQJ01S0084661.1:38597-67929 GCA_010110895.2 Picea sitchensis | reverse complement strand
CAACCATTCATTTCCATGCTAATACCAAGAGCATGCTCAGACATGAGAAACAAGAATGATTTGAATGGTATGTCATTCAAATCTCCTCTTGTTTCTCCTCTTCAAAAGAGAAACAAGAATGATTTGAATGGTATGTCATTCAATTGGCACTTGAAAATTGAGCATTGAAAATAGCAAATAACATAAGTTGTTGGAAGTAGAACAAGCATAGAGACATAGATTATATAAGTAGGTGTTATGTGGGTGCATTGTTGTGATAGGGCTTGAGTACATGCAAATGATTCAATTGCATTGATTGAGTTGGACACCTATCGTGATTTGCATATTATACAACATGAGTTTCATTTTGTTATTACATTGTTAGTTGGTTATTTGAGTGAAAATCACATCGAGGATGGAAGTCTTGGATTCATTCTAAAGACGAAATAAAAAGATTCATTTCTACAAAGGATCTGTGTTAGTAAAGCATGAGGGATATAAGTCTCTCGTTTAAGGCTCACCAACTATGCATTTACTTCATTGGTTGGCTATGCTGACTTATAACTATACTGATTAAGTCAAAGAATTACTCCTCTATCTTTTATCATGGTTAACTAAGCTTAACTTGCATTAATATTCTAATTAGGCAGGCTTATCAATCATTTACACTTCTGAAATATGCATCCAACTATACCCTCCCATGATTTTAGGTTCGTCACTTTTACTCACCACCACAATGTTAGGATATTTAGAAAATTAGGAGTTAGTTAAGATCTACTTGGTCTAATGTGTTGTTAGGTAAAAGTGTGTTTCTTTAGTATTTATTAGTATGCATTTGTAGTTAGGAAATTTGACAGTCACTATATGTTCTCGACATAGAGTGATTCGATGGTTCATATTCTCCTTGATCTTAATGGCCATTGATCAGTGGCTTAGTACCCGATTTGTCCATGATCTCTATTTAAAGAGCATGGAGGGTCATTTGTCAATGATCGATTGTGAGAAAATCTCTCTGTAATATTTTTCTTTTGCATTAATAAAATTCTACGTGGATGTTTCCCCATAGGGGTTTTACCACGTCAAAACATCAATGTGTTGATCTTTGATATGGTTGTGTGAGTGGTTACTGAAGGTGTTCATCCTCTGTTGGAATACCTGTGTTGTCGAACATGGTATCAGAGCTTGTTTGAAGACCCGTCCTCTCGCTGGAAATAATACCTGTGTTGCCTTAACATGGTATCGTATTGTTTTGAAGACCATTTAGTTGTAGATCGAAAGGTCGAGTCATAGATATACCTATGTAAATCAACATTTACCACAACCCTAAGCAGAGACTAGAGGAACCAAGACAGAAATGTGGCTGAAGAGGGCTTAGAATGCCAAAATCAATCTCCGCCAATCATGAAAAAGAAACTCACTGAAGAAGTTATCAGACTTACCGCTTCTCGCAGACTACTATGTACTACTGTACTAACCTATTTTTCAGATATGTAAAAGATAAACTCCCCACTGTAATCAAAACCCTCTACTATAATCAAGGGAAACTTCTCTATCTCATGAGACACTCGCTAGTTCCTCAATGTTAAGCATTGAATTCATGAAAACTGAAGATGAAATCGATGGTTGAAAATAATTAAGTTTCTGCTACTCTTATGCCAAGTGAAATGAACCATTACAACTCATGAACAAGACTAAAATTAAACTACTAGAAACTAAACACGATTTCTGAGAAAAAGAACCTACAACCATCTTTCTATTATAACCGAAGATGTACTGCAATCCTGGGTAGGGGGCCCTTCCTATCCAAGTTGTATTGATAGTTAACCATTAATCCATAGACAAGCTTCAAAATTAATAAAAAGACAGAAGACTAAAATAAGATAATGCTTTCTTGTTCTATTTCATCTACTAAAAAAGATTACATTCCTCCAATTTGTGTTCTCTGTATCAGCTATTTCTCCCCATCATATCTCAAGCATAGCATCATTTTCCATCTCTCTACCATTTCTCTACATCATTTCTATTTCGTTTCGGCTCTCCGACAATGCGTTTCTTTACATAACGCTTTATCTCCCCCATGCGTATTTCTATACCTAGAAGTTATAAAACGGTTTTAAGAATATTGTCGAAGGATGAGACACGTTTTACACAATCAATCATGCCACGATTTTCTTCCTTGCGTTATGCACGAATTTAAATGATTGATGCCAGTTGTTTCAATGATTCAAACAACGGTTTCCCCCCCCTGCATTACACATGCACAAATTTATGAAGTGGCAGAGGGTGCCAAATATTCTGTCAAGGAAAGGTCCAGCTCTAGAGATTCCTCCTCAAATCGCAGAGTACTCTGTTTAGCTTGTTTAGAGTCAAATTCATCTTGGCATTTTGCATATTTCCCAATAACCCCAGAAACTGAAGTAAATGATGACCTTCATAATTTTCATTATAAGATACACATCTTGAACAATATTGTTGAGATCTTTCACCTGGAAAATTGAGAAGAAAGCATTCCCATGTAAAACACAAACATACCCAGGTCCTCCACTAGCACTACCGGGATAACAATAACCCCGTGTCTTTTTGCAAACCATTTAACAACTTCAACATCATAAGAAGCACCAATTGGTAACTTTTATCCAGAGATGAATTACTCCTTCTCTTCCCTTTACCGTATTTGCACCAAGAGGTGACAGCAATCCAAATATATCTTTGTTTTTAAACCCTTCCTTCACCCATTCAGGGCCAAGCTCTAGTGAATACAGAGCAAGCTTTTTGTCCAATGATTGAAGTAGCTTGAGCTCCAAGGCCCTTTGACTTCTAAGGATATGCTATCTATCCAATTTTCTAGCTCATCATACCATAAGCTTTTAGAGAAAGAGAATACATTGATAATGTGTGGAGCCTCTACATAAGTATGTCTCAACCCATCATACATAAAATACTCATAAGTATTATCCACTACAGTTTTCAACACCCTCAGATTTTATATTCCCTCCACGAAGAGGATTATTGTTTAATTTATAGTTGAATTCTCTTCTACCATTTGTGGTTTAAAAGCACTTCATGGTTTCAGATATGGAATATATATGTGTAACAGAACATAAAGAATGCCATTTGCTAAACAAAGTCTTCAGGAGAGTAAACAAAGTCCTCAAGAACCACCAAGAAAATGTTACAAATCCGGAGCCCAACATCTAGATCGGAAGTCGAAGTTTTCATCTCTTTTCCGCCTAATTTCATACATTTATGTAATATTATAATCTGCCCATTGCATCCAGATCACTTTTTAATGTCAAGAATGTTTTTGTTTCACTTGAAAGGTTTATGTTTTCCAAGATACGGTCATTTCAACTAGATCCAGAGGTATAAAGGTTTAAAATTTTAAATTTTTGCAGAGTATTATTTCGCTTTTATATTTTTTTTCCCAAGTTGCTACTCTTTAGATCTACATATGCTCTTTACACGCTCCCCGTATGATCTCAACAAATCATAAACAGAGTGGAAAGTGTTTTTCGTAAGATAACCTAGATCTAACCTTGTTGTCATCGAAAGTAGCTAAATATTTTTCTTGTGTGATAATAGTTTTTTATGAGCACGCTTTCCAAGGCTATCATCAAATAAACATAAAACAACAACAATAACCCTAACTCTCCTCTCGCTAAACAATACAATATGTTTTATAGCCCACTAAGCTAAAAGTTGTCTTATTAAGTAAGAGATCTATAGTTCAAGTCTCTTTTGTTACTTTTAAGCTAACCCATATCTAACCCTTATTGTCATCTAGAAGCAAAAATATTTTACTTGTGTGAAAAGAGTTTTCTTTAGCACACCTCCAAGGCCGCCTTCAACAACAACAACAATAACACCCCCAATCCTCCTTCTTTAAATTACAATATGTTTTGCTAGGTCATTTGGTTAAAATTTGCCTTTTTAAGTAAGAGGTCTTTAGTTCTAGTCTCTCTTTTGTTATTTTTTGAAAATTTCATGCTCCATTTTAAAGTGTATCTCACTTCAAGTATAAAAGTGAATCACTATAAGTAGATTTAATATTTCATTTTAGAGTTATTTATTTTGGTAATGCAACTTTCTTTATAAAGTAACTTCATTAAAAGTGATCCTGATCACTTCTTTTTACAAAAGTGGGTCACTCATAAAGAAACTTACACCACCAAAATTGGTCATTTGGTCATAAAGAAACTTACACCACCAAGTGGTCATTTGGTTACCATTTACCCCTTTTTTTAAAAGGGCATAACTTTCACATCTCAAGTCCATTTTCAATGTCATGTTTTAAACTTCTAATTTTTCGAGATCTTTCCATCCAAATCATCGGTTTCATTTTTTAAATCCATTATTTCTTTTCATATTTAATATGGCTTCTTCCAATAATCTCTTGCTTACTTCAAAGACTAACTACTTCCAATGGAAATTATATATGGAGGATTTATTAAGAAGTAAAGGCTTGTACCTCGTGACAATTCTTACAAAGGAAAAAAGCACTGAAGGCCGATGAAAGTACAATAGGCTAATAGGAATGAAAAAGTACGTGGACTGGGACAATGTCCATTCCCTGATTTAAGGTTCCACCTTCAAGAAATTGATGACCTCTGGCCGAAGCTTGGGAAAATATTAAATTTGTGTTTGGTAAACACAATATTATTCAACACATCAATTAGAAAAATAAAATATTGACTTTAAGTCCAAAATGATTTTTCTTGCATTGAATACCATCTATCTAAGTTTAAAAAACTCATATTTATGTGTGAAGAATGTGAGATAAAGTTGCAGGAAGAGCATTACATAAATATTATTCTTTCTAAGATAGGTAGTGCATATTTTGTTTCTTTTTGTATCTACATTTTATGCCATGAGAGGATCTAGGGAAAGTTATCAAAACCACCTTGAGTCCTTATGATGATTTGATTATAGAGCAAGATAAACTTGTACAACTTGAGTGATCAACACCGGGAGGGGTACCTCCAACAAAGACTTAGTATCTTGATAGAAAGATAAACCCAAATCCCAAGAAAACATCCCTCACCACAACAACAAAAACAAAAACAAGGGTCCCAAACCCACTTTGACAACTTCAACTCCTAATGGTAACAAAGGAGAAAATATAAAATAAGAAGACTACCACGCATTGTAAATTTTGTGATAAAGATTGTCATGATGAGTCCAAAATGTTTCAAGAATATGACCTTTTAGAGTTGGATGAAGAATCACAACATCAATATTGATTCTATTTCTTTTTCTTCTCATCGACATGCACTTTTTCCTTCTCATTTCCCCTTCAATGCAACTTCTTCTTCCATGAGAGGCTTATTGATTCTGGAGCATGCTATCATATGGATAAGGATAAAGACATGTTTTCTTCTATAAAGGAATGTAACACTAAGAAAATATTTTGTGGGTGATGATAGATCCTTTAGTTGTAGGATCCGGAACACCAAGTAGTAATAATGTAATATAATGATGTATTATTGTTCCAAGCTCCTCTCCTTGTAAACTCGGGCTTCCATCAAGATATCAAATCATCTATTCGGTGAGAAACCGAGAGTTTTCACCCTCACTATTGTAATCAAGGATCTGCGATTCACATGTTCTTGTAACTAGAATTGATGATGATATTACTAGACAGCCAGTTGACAAACTTTGGGTCATCATCTTTTCCATTTGTTTTTTTTCTATAGGCCATGACTTGAGCAAAATTTGCCATGAGTGGTTTTAATATCTAAACTATCTCTCTCATTGCAACAACTGTAATCAAAAAATGGTGTTTGTTCTTCCTTGCTTTGCTGAGATGGTGTTTGTGTCGGTTGTGTTCTGAACAAACATCATCGGTACAATTTTGACAAATGTGCCTATTAGCATGCCTCGGGCCCTTTTGTCTTCATAGTGCCTTGTGTGGTCCACTTTCTTATCCTTCTTTTTTCTGGGTGCACATATTTATTAACCTTCATCGATGAATTTTCCAAACGCATTTGGGTTTACTTCTAAAACTTAAGAGCTTGTTTTTGACAAAAGCCACCTACAAGGCCCTTGTAGAAAAGAAACATGGACATCAAATTAAAGGTTAAGAACATATAATGGAGGCGCATGAGTGACCAATAATTTTACAAGTTATTGTACTACACAGGCATCCAAATGCAACACACCTGTTTCCATATAAACAACAACAAAATGGTGTTGTTGAGAGAAAGAACCACACATTAAAATAAATGGCTAATTGTATGATCCAATTTAAGGGATTAAGTCTAGCATTGGGAGAAAGCCATCAAATGTTCAAATTACATAATAAATCGCACTCCCAAAAACCATCTCTTAAAAATATAACACCAAGAAGATTGGACTAAAATTAAAACCATGTAAGTTACTTTTGTGTATTTGACAGTATAGCATAATAATTACATTCCTCATGAGAAAAGGAAAGCAATGCATCACAAAAGTGAGAAGTGTATCTTTTTTCGTTATTCTAAAGATTCAAAGGTTATAGACTTCTTCAACCATTGTAATTTGGCATTATTATTGGAAGAGATGTTACATTTGATGAAAATCTATTGGTTCATGAACCCACTCTGGACGACGATTGCTCCTTCTTCAGCATGCGATCCATCATCAATGTTTGTGCCTTCTTCTAATCTAGTTACTTCTTCAGATGATTACAATGAGGGATGAAAATCCACTTCTCCTTCTCACCTTCCATATGATTCCATTGAACTGCATTCAATACTAACAATTCATTGTTTCATAGATGGGTCTTTTATTCAACACAAGAAATAGGTTGTGATCTTGTTAGATCCTTCAAACGCTTAGACAAGTTCTTTAGTTCCAACTAACCTATTCTCTTTGGCTCAAGTTTCGTGACTCGTGATCTAGGTGACATTTGTGTAAGCTCCATCGCTTGATCCAAATTGGGATGCAACAATGAATTAAGACATCATTCTTTAATGGAAAATGATACTCCTTTAGATCTTGTACCTCATCCAAAAGGAAGAAAATTTTCAGTCAGAAATGTGTCTACGTAATCCATGCATCGATGAAGTTGAAAGACACAAGGCTCCTGCTTAGTTACAAAGTATTTTCCCGTTGAAGGAACACTATAATGAAACCTTTTTTCCCCTGTAGTCAAAATGAATTACATCCTTTGTTCTTTTCCCTTGATGCTCCACATAAATGGGAGGTCCATCAAATGGATGTTAACTATGCCTTCTTGCACGGAGATTTGGTAAGAATAAGTATACATGGAACAACCTCCGGCTATGTCCAAAATTAATTCCAGCCTTGTTTATCCCCTTAAGAAATCTCTTTTATGGACTTAAGAAAGCTCCTCGAGTTGGTATTCCAAAATGGACAACTTTCTTATTGACACCAGATTTTCTAGATGTCATTCCTGATCCTAATGTTCATACCAGTAGCACGGCAGTGGATGTCATCTCATAATCCTTCCGTCCATATGTTGATGACCTTATCCTAAAACTTTTAAACCATGTGAAAACCATCCTAAGAACAAATTTGAAATGACACATTTAGGCTTTTTTCACTATTTCCTTTGGCCTCTAAGTTTTGCAAACCAATGAAAGAATTCTTCTTTCCCAATCTAAGTATGTTTGTGACCCTTCTTCATCACTTTCACATGGAATATTGTAAATCATCCCCCTTTCTTCAATCTAGAATCAAGTTTGTTTCCACTGCTATACTTGAATTATACCTGTCCTGATCTTTCCTTGTTGTTGGTCTTGTTTCTCAACATATGCAAACACCCCATGAAAGTTTTCATTGGAAAGAAACTAAATGGATACTTCAATACATGTTCTGGGACAAGCCAGCTTAGACACATTACGCCTGTGGGGACTCCCTTTATTGGTTGGTTTCCATTGATTCAGACAGTCAATGACCGATGATCATAAGTCTATTGCAAGTTATGTTTTCACCCTTGGTTCAAGACCTATCACTTGGCATTGTAAGAAACAACATGATATCAGACTTTCTTCAGAAGTAGAGTACCGAGCAACAATAAATGAATGTCATTAAGCCTTGTATATTTGACAAATCCTTCAGAAGTTTGGATTCCAACAACAACATTCTGGACAACTTTGGTATGAATAAGAGTGACATCAAGATAGCCAAAGAACATGTTCAACATCAATGAAAAAAACACATCAAGCTACACAATGCACTTCATCGGAAAGCTCATTCATGATCAAGCATGAAGTGCTCTTGCCCACCTGAAGATCAAGGCACATTTTCACAAAGTCTCTACGTATGAAGTTTTCCCAAATTTCAATTTCATGTTTGGGAGTTCAAGCATAGTTGTCACAAGGGGATAGGACTACGCTCCTCCTCTCCCATTGTGTCATTTTTGTAAATATTTCAATCCTATACCAAGTTGTTCTAAGGGGGATGTTAGGATATTAGACACCTTAGAGTTAGTTAAGATTCACTTGGTCTACGTCTAGGTAAAAGTGTGGTTTTTAGTATGTTCTTTAGTATGCATTTCAGAAGTTAGGAACATGATGGTCACCTATATGTTCCCCTATATCATCCCACCTATCTATATTCCTTCATATTAATGACCACATTGACTGTGGGTTTAACATATGATTGGTCCATGATCTCTATTAAAGAGGAATGGAGGGTCATTTGTTGATGATCGACTGAGAAAATCTCTTGTAAAATGTCTTTGTATTATTTTTTCTTTGTAATAAGAAACTCTCCAAGTGGTCGCTACATTGTGGTCGGATGTTTCCTGGGGGTTTTACCCACCTCAAAAATCTAAGGTGTTGATATTTGATCCTGTTGTGTGTGAGTGGTTACCCAAGGTGTTCATCCCTCTATTGGAATATCTATGTTGCCAAACACAACCTAGGCAATTTTGCCTTCTACTCACAAATTGCATTTTCCATTAGAGAAATTATGAGGTCTAAAATGGACCTTCTAAGGAAAGTAATAAATCAATAGCTAAAATAATAAAATAAGAGATGAATGTTTAAATGAAAAGAAAGAAAACTACTTTTATATCATTTTTATCATCTCCTTATAGGTTTTACTTTCTAAATTGCATAGGAACTGTTGGATGCGAAAATTCTACATATTGAACAAGTACCCCCTATGCATACTTTTAATATACCCATAGTGGGAATATACTTATAGTTAGATAACTAGGAAATACATGCAAAAACATATTTTCTGCATTTCCCCGTGAGTATCTCATTGTGGATCAAAAACATGCTTTTTCATGCATTTCCATTTTATTTCACTGTGGGTATGTGTAAAGTATACTATTTCATTATGGACTTCTTTAAGACATTTGGCATAGTTCCTTGACACTTAGCTTACAAGATTAAGGATTTATGTCTTCCACCCTTGGACTTCTCTCACTTGAGATGGCACTCTTTGAAACCATTGTTGACAAAGTTTGGATGAAGACTAGTGATATAGAGGAGTTTTGAAGCACTATAAAAGTTAAACACTGCTACCCACTTTCTCCCACATTTTTTGTTCTCTACATTGATGAACTAGAGGAAAACATATCATATTCACTAGGTAATTTAAAATGGTTGCTTAATCTTCAAAGTCTCTATTATTATTCTCCTATTTTGCAAATAACATTATCCCCATGTCCTACTTAGTGAGGGGTTGATAGAGACAATTTGACATCCTAGCTTCCTTCTATGACACTCATCAGTGTTAGGTTAATCTCGAGAAAAAAAGTCATGGCCTTTAACATCCTTAGAAGGGAGGAAAGCAATGTGATTCTTACTTACAGAGGTGAGAAGATTGAGTTAGTATTTTCATATATATATATATATATATATATATATGGGGTTCTTCTTATCTTGAGTAGGCTTTAACTTGACTCCAGCAATAAAGGCTAGATTGAGAAAGGGATATGTGCTTGTCACCACTCTTGAAAACCAATGTTTTCAACTTCAGTCTCAATCAAATATCTGAATCATTCACTCATTGATCATACCTACTCTCTTGTATATGAGTGAGGATTTAGGACCATTCCTTCAAAGAGTAGATCAAAATAGGATAGATGAAGTGTTTATCATGACATTATCCATGAAAAGATATCAATGCCTCATGATATCATTCTTACATAATTTGGCACAACCCCACCTATTGCTTCAATGATATTTCATGTAGTGATAATGATACATAGTGATAGACAAGTTCAAATGGATGGAGAACTCAAAGAGTGGTCTTTCTAGATATCTATATTTTTCTTTGAAATTCTATGTCGAGCACACAAAACACGGGATCGATTCATATTGGTATGCAAGCTCATGTTCACTGCTTCACCTCATTGACCTTAATATCGATAGACCAACCCCACATAGATTTTCATTGGATGGTCCTAATTTTTCCAAGGGAGAGATATAAAAAGGGTACTCATAATAAGATTTGTAGTCTACCTTCGATCCACATGGTTTGAGCCCAAATATCGACTTTATCCCAAGCCTCAACACTACTCAAACATATATCTTCGTTGTAGTGATGGACTAATTTAGTCCCAATACTACATTGGACCCTTGTTACCTTGCAACCTAAGGATCCCTCTTACCTAGGTTAGAGTTTTCTCCCACCAGTGTTGCACTAAAACAAGTTACCATACTCCTTGGGAACAACATGTTTTCCAGATCTTCTCTTTAGAGCCCAACACTAAGGACCACCTTATAATTTGATACTCTTCTTACTACCATATTAAAATATGGTTCTTTTGCCTTTTCAAAGATTCTATTGGTTCCCTCTAAAGACTGGTGGCTTGTGAGGATCAAAGATGCTTAATTCTCTTCCTTTGGGAAATGCTCAACCTTCAATGAGGACTTACCAAAGGTCAATTCCCCAAACTGGCATGAACCGGGTTTGTTACCTCTTACTTCCACCCCTTTGAAATTAGTGGGAGGATGTCCCATGGCTAGCTTCCAAGCTCACATGGTGGAACTCTGACGCATCATACACATAATCACTTGGCATGGCCTCATGTCAATTAACATTGATTTGTGGCCATGAATGTTAGAAGTTCTTCTCGATATCAACATGTCTATTTTGGGGAGCCTCCTTCTTCGTAAGCTTCTTCATTATTCTCTATCTTGTTGGGACAAATTATTTTCTTATTTTTCTTGAATGCCTTTTCTCTTGGAATGTGATTTCACCTTCCACTTGTCATCTTTACATATTGTATCCCTTGCAATCCCATTAGACCCAAATTTGCCCTTTAGTGGGAATTACTATCTAAATTAAATTAATAGTTTGTTATGGGTTTGCCCCATATATGTTTATAAGTTGCCTTAAAGTTGGCTTACTATTAGCTATGCATAAAATTGGTTCATGTATTATTAAACATAAGACACATTGCTAAATATATTTTAGTATACAATTAAAACCATCAAAATTTAAAAGTGGATGGGTTTTTTAATTTCAACCTTATACTTATACATATGGAGTGAGTTAATAAGTAGATAAAGTGAACATTTCTTGTGAATCTGTTTTTCTTTCTTTGATGGACCAAAACCCTTAACTTGAAATTTCATAGTTAAAGTTTCCATCAATTAAAAATGAATATGACTTTAGACAAAGTTTCATGATTAAAGTTATTATCAATCAAATAATAACTATGATATGAGACAAAATTTCTACCATCCAAAAAATTATTAAATTCTCCACTTAATAAATTACTCATGTATTTGTAAAACATATATATACAATTAAATGATTTTGAAAGCTAAAAATTAAATGATTTTGACCTATTCCAATTTTCCATCATCCAAATCCACCTATAAAATCTTTATTGCGAATTTGCAAAATGAATCAAAACCATATTAATCTTTATATATTTCAAAATTTATAAATATCTTATAAAAAAATAAATCCTCCATCAATCGAGTTTATAAGAGCACTTAGCAAAATGATACAGTTCTCTTACATTACAAAACTTATATGAAAAAAGTTGAGTTTTGGTTCTTCTATATTGCTGTATAGATTTAAATGTAGAATGGCAATTCTTCTCAATTTTTCAATTTGATTTTCCATGTCAGCTGCAAAGTATAATCCTTCTTCATCCATCTACAAGGCTTGTTTTGATAGTTGATCCATTTTTTTGTTATATTTTTTAAATATGTTGTGTTTTTAAATTTTTTGGAAATTTCCACTTAAAACACGAATCTTTTTCATTCATGACTGAAGTAAAACCACCTATAAATTATTTAAATAAAACCAGTCAATAATAATTTTTGAGTCTTCTACTAATTGAATACTTTTATTTTTTATAAACAACAAAAATAATTTTAGAAAAAAAAGGTTACCACGTTCCCACTTTAGAGACAATGAATTTCCATATTCTAATTTTTGATAGTTGATCCAGAAATCATATATTGGAATAATAAAACCAAAAATCTATTTGATATATTATATCTTAACACTTACAAAGCTTTTTCTTAGATATACTTTGTCATTAATTCTGCAAAGCAAATTTATGGTTAAATATAGGTTATAAATAAAATTTTAAATTGAGAAGAGAGTAGTTCCTCTACTTGGTTGAAAAATACGAAGTAAATACCACTAGCACACGCTTCCTCCACGAAAAAACCCGCTTCCAACTGGAAATGGAACGTGCTCACATTTAGAATATGAATTGCGCGGACAAGTGGAAAATGAAACTTGCCTATAGTTAGAAAATAAAATGAAACAAGTCGATAGCTGAGGAAAGTCAGAATGAAAACGTTTAAAAAATGAAACATTTACAACTGAGGCTAATCATTTAAACGTGGTAATCATATAGTGCTACAGTACTCTCTAATATGATGAGGTAAATGTTAAAAGTAAATAGGTTAACAGATGCATTCAAAATAAGGAAGGCGAAGAGTAAATCACATTCATTGATTTGGAGGACGACTAAGAATTATTAGCCATCAGATTGTAAATTTTAGATTAAAAGGTGATTAATTATGCCCATTGTCAATAGGTGGGTATAGAAAAAATTCCCTGCCACTTAGTAAAATTACACACACCAAAAAAATTAGGCTCAAAATTCTGATGTTTAACTTAACTATCGCCCTATCGCTTCAACTCCCGCAGATCCTCCGACTACATGCCGCCCTCCTCCGCCATTTTTTCTCTTCTGCTTGTGCGCCATGTAACCCACGGCCGATCCATTTTCAGACTTGGAAGCGAAGGCAGCAGGGAAGTTAAGGATAGCCCTGGCTCCACGGATTCTGAAGGCAGCTTGGTCATATGCGAGAGCAGCCTCTTCGGCGCTGTGGAAAGTGCCCAGCCAAACTCTGGCCCCCTTCTTACCGGGGTCCCTAATTTCAGCTGCGAATTTCCCCCATGGCCGCAGCCTAACTCCTCTGTAATGCCTGGTCCTGCTCTGATTCTTCTCTCCATTCCCCTCCTCATGCGCCTGTGGTTTTACTTTTACATTTACCGCCTCTTCTCTTCTTATGGCTGTTGATACAGAAGAAGAAGATTAGTTTTCTTTTGTGAAATCATTCTCAGTGTGTCGCGAAGTCGATTTGCTACTGCTATTTTGGCTTGAGCTCGTCGTGGCGGCGGCGGCGGCGACATTGGCCTGGATATCATGATCGTCAATATTAGTGATGGCGGCGGCGGCGGCGGCATTGGCCTGGATATCAATATCGTCCTCCACTTCCAGCAAATGGTGGCGAATCAACTCCAACATATTCAAAAATCTTCGTACTCATCTCTGGCCACTCGTCTTTCGTCGTCTCTGGCCACTCACAATAACCTTCAGATGGATTCATTTCCGTTTCAGGGCAACGAGGAATATAAAGCATTGATTTTCGTTTCAAGCCAGTGAGGAATATAAAGGAGTCTTTTCCATTTTTCCATTTGCGGGCCACTAGATTTGAAAGAAATTTAAATCCAACGGCCACCTGCGGTAAGCTCATGGCATCCTGCCAATCCGTAGCAGTTTCCTACATGTCGGTAAGTGCATGACATCCTGCTACCAGGTGGTAGCTTCTATATTTATTAAAAAAATAATAAATATATTCCACTATCAACTTGCACCAAACACGGCGCCACTAGTTTAGTCGACTCCTTATTTTCTTACCGTTTAGCGTCACCATGGTCTTAGGAGAAGATTCAGACGTGGAAAATAATCATAATGTTTAAAAAACACATGAAAACACATATTTATCTACAAACCATCCATTCCTTTTGATTTTAATTCTTATTAAATGAGCGCAGAAGTTGGCTTTTTAATCTTATTATTAATTTTATTAAATGAGAGCAGAAGCTCCATGTGCCCCGCATTTTTTTATTTTTTACCAAACAATTTCACTTTGGAGTTGCATGTAATTTGAGGAGGATTAACAACATATCCATAAAAATCCACATGATTGGAAATAATAACTAGTGAAAACTATGTAGACGACCAAATAGGAGCGACGACGAACCAGGGAGCGAAAATTTGAACTGGGTTGTGGCAGGAAGCACTGAAAGACACCAGGGCCGGCTTCCTGTATCGAGTGATTCTTAGTAATGGAGCCAGAGTTAGTGGGCACTTATCATTAGCTTCTCTACTTTCTATGTTGGGTTTTTTTAGGCTTTAGAATACACTTTCTTGTGTATTTTTTGCTCGTCAGATTGTCTCTCCTATTAGTTGAGTTATTACGCCTTAGCTGAGACACTCGGTTAGTGGGAAGTTAGTTGGGTGGTGACAGTGGAACCTGCCAAGCCTTATCATTAACCTCTTTATTACCCTTCTCGGTAATTGTGTTTAATCTTGCGGGGACTAGGAGCTTACATATTACCGATTTTAGAACTATAAAGGGGCTTACAAGTGGACTCTCGAGCGTAATGTTATTCATGCGACCTTCATTTATTGACATTTATTTACCTTTGGCCTTTGGGTAGTGGTGAATCTTGGTTTCTGAGCATTTTACTATTGGAAGACAGGTGGCTCCTAAATGGCCCCTTCCTAGCAGGTATTAATGATGACATCTGAGTGTTAATGGATGAAGCACACTAAGGACTCTGGCATGAGGCCGGTTTTGATAGCCTGGGGAAGATCTCACATAAAATTAAACCATCTTGCCACGTAATTGTCATTTTCCAAGCCGTCCCCTTAGTGCAGGTATTGGTAATATTATCTAATTTCTCTCTCGACTACCTTCCCGGTTTATCTAATCAAGTACTGTTGGCAAAAGAACATACCATTGGGGGTAGCCCCAGCATTGAAGACAACAGAGGAGGTAGCTTCTCCGTTATTGGTGGAAGGTAGATAGCACCCAAGACTACCTACTGAAATACCATCGACAAAGGAAATCCACTATGTGGTGAAAAAGGTTGGTCTTTAGGTTCAGACATTGGTTAGAGATTTTCTACTGGGAACTCAGGTAAGGAGTCTCCCCAGATGAATGGAAAAGGTTTGTCACACCTAGGTTACACCCTCGAAATATTTTACAAAGATGGCTGCTACTCCTAAAACTTCACTTCGAAACCGATTTCGAATTTTTATAATATTTAATTCGAAAATAAACATGAAAGAATCAGATGCATTAATCAAAATCCATGCTTCAACATAAAAGAAATGAACAATGTTCCATGCACAACAAATAACCAGCAAGCATACACACATAAATACATCTTATAGATAATTAAATATACAATGGAATATACATTATACATAAAAACGAGAGAGAACTTATATTTTCAAGTAAACATTCACCAACTCGCTGCAGACCAAGGACGTTCCTCCTCCCAACCATAGACATTATTATTCATTTACTCTCAAAATGTGTCACCCCTGAGCCAAGCCTATGAGTCCAAAAGGATGGGTCCTAGAAAAATCTAAAACACACCAATTAGCTAACAAGCTCTTAGGTTTTCCCAACCACACAATTACAATCTTAATTTTCAACTCTCCTCTTTCCCCTTTAGCCTTCACAACCAAAAGAATGAACCCCTTTCTCTCACATGCAGTCCCTTTGGTTGTTTTATTTCTCTCCATGGATCTAGTGCTACCTGTGTAAGGAAATCTTAATGCTAGAAACTCCAAAGATTCTCAACTCCGTGATAGTTCTTGAGAACTACCATTATACTCATTCCCATAGGTATCCATTCCCACCCAGAATAATTAGTAATTTATACAACCATCTAGAAATTAATCTCCTCTTCCAACCATTCATTCCATGCTCAAACCAAGAGCATGCTCTCAAAACAAGAGCACACGGATTAGAAAGAATGAGGAACCAAAATGAAAGAGTGAGAAGAGTGTAAGAGTGAATGGAAAAGAAGAACTAGTGAACCCAAAACAACCCAAGGAGTTTTTTATATTTACTTTGGAAATCAAGAACCACATGGTCTCCCCCAAGAAGGTCATGTAACCACATTTCTCAATTAAAACCACATGTCCAAATAAAATATAATAAAAAGACTTCCATCCCTGATCCCTCTCTCTTGGAATCATAGCCCCCAATAACTATGTCCTTGTCCATCTAGAATATAGATGTGTTATCCCCATTTTGGGATAACTAGGAGATCATGTCTCGAGGCCCACGTGTTCCTAGACATGGAGTACCGAGTGTGATTGACTTGAGTATGGCCCTTGAAGGCCCATCCTTTCTTCTTCCATCATCTTTATCTTGGCAACAACAACAACAACTATCACCATCGGCTATTCTAGAATGTATAAGGTTCTTGCTCCATGAGGTAATTGGTCCGTGTATCATGGTATGTGTCACTTTTGATCATTAAACCTTTAAATATATGTATTTGATTCCTTATCTCTAACAACCTGCTTTGATCTTACATTATCCCACTTGACCATGCTCGAGATCATAGGTATCCCATAGCATGTGCCCAGGTCTGGTTTATCGGGGATTTTCAATGTCCCTGGCTTGCCCATTGAAAATAAAACTTTTACTTATAATCATCAAAATAAAATTCTCACCTGGGATATTCTACAACACAAAGGTTTCTTAGGTCCAGGCATGTGTCAGTTATGAAAACAAAGTTTGGAGACAACATATCACTTGTTTGTGGGATGTACTTTCGTCACAACGGTCTGGAATAAGATTATTGTATCCTTAAATCTTATAGCAAGGTGGATGGGAGATACCCTATCGGGTTGTTTCAAATCCTGGAAAGCTCAAAACACATCGTATCCATGCTTATCGACTGTCATTTGTTGGTATATTTGGAAGGAAAGGAATCTTTCCATATTTGAAGATGGTATTCCCAGTTCATAGAAGGTGGTTTTTCTTTCGATTTCAGACATGAGGGATTGTAACTCCAAAACAAAAGCTTCCTGTCATGGTTTCAATCCTACAAATATGGAAAGAGGGGGGTCGGGATGGTTATTGGCTCAATAGGGAAGCTCACAACATCGGTGTTAAACAATTGTGAAGCTGGTGGAAGAATTAGGATCAGTGAGAACATAAGTTATAAATGGTTTTTCAACCGTGGGACAGGAACTAATACTAAAGTCAAGCTCTTGGGAGCATGGACCCTCTTCACTCTGGCATCTTGCCTTTCGATTTGGAGATACATGTTCGTATGCATTCAAAATCATCATTGAATGGATTGGATGACCTTGGTGGTTGCCTTGGAATGCTAGAAGGACCGTCTCAGGGAGATCATCAAGCTTTTTCATAGAAAATCTCTTTTGCTCATGTTTACAAGGATGATAACAAAGTTGCGGATAGCCTATCCAAACATGCACTCTTACAAGCACCAAAGAGAAGAGTCTACTATCAGTGTGATGAGAAACATGAGGGTCCTCACATGTTTTTAGACATTTTTTAGTCTCAGATGATCTTGGTTTTCATGTTTTTTGTGAAGCTTGAAGGCCACTAACCTCCATGGTTAGATCCTGGTCTGGGTGTATCCTTTTGTCCTTTTGGTTGATGGGCTTAAGTTAGATAAATCTTATGGCATATGCATATATGTTCCTCACTCTGTTATTTCTGACTGTGTTGGTTTTAAAAGTGAGGAAGGCTCTATCCAGATTATATTTTTGGGACATTTCTGTAAAGGAACAATTTATATTTATATAAATATAGATAATTCTCTGGAAAAAAAAGAATGCTTCACTTTCCCCTTCGTATTGAGTAGATCGTGCAAAGAGATACGATTGGAGGTTTGACTAAATTTTAGGGAAGAACCAATTTAGTAATCTCCATGTTGGATGTATTTTCTTTTTTTTCAAACACAGTTGAATTATTTAGTCAATGGACACAAGTGAAGTGATATGTTAAATTCTTAATTAATTATTATTTACCAAATATAAAATTTATTGGGATAAGGGGTTAAATTTTATATTAATTATTATTTACTAAATATAAAATTTATGATTGTTAAAAATTTTAGTTGTATTTTAATTGACTTTTATTCAAATTTATATATTTGTTGTTATTGGTATTGATATCATTTATATATCATTAAAATTGTTAAAAATGTTTTGATCATTTTAATTTTCATTTCATAAAATTTAGTATATGGTTATGATTATGTCTTGATTCTCAAGGGTTATGATTATGTCTTGATCCTCAAAGGAAGGGAAAGGAAAATATAAGTTGAGTCACAAATACAAAATGCATAGAGATATGATTAGCTTTTTATCTAGACTCTTGATGTCTTATGAACCCCATACATTAAATATTTTATTAATTATCAGATCCCAAAATCATAGGTTGGAATAACAAAACAAAAAAATCTATTTGATATTTTATATTCTTAATAACTATAAAGATTTCTCTAGAGTTTGAATACAAAATATACAAAATCATAACTAGAAAAAACAGTTAGTAGGAACTCACTTATGTTTTTGAATTTATCTTCTCCTAACCTTTTCATCCACAGTATACACTACATTTTTTTACACATGTGATCTCAACCCAATCCAATAATAGGTTACATGCTCGGAATTCAAGTGATCTCAGTGAGATTTCCAAACCCTAATATTCTAACTTGACTTTTTCTTACACTCCATATTTTGTACAAGAATTATAATTTGATGTTGAATCTTTGAACACACATTGAGAGAAAGAGAAAGTTCCATTAGATGAAAACAATAAACCCCCCTTACTTTAAGGAAAATTCTAAAAACGGGTGCATGTACACACATATAGAGGATTCCATTTATTAGGAGGTAAAACATTTTCTCCATGTGAGCAAGTGTTGATAATTTCCTTTCCTAAACATCCTCTAAAAAAACTTCAAAATGGGTGAAAATGTTCAATTTTAACAAAAAATTGAGAAATATACACTTAGAATGACATAGTGGGGCAATGGTATTGAATGTCTTTTTCTAGACTATTTCTAGCAATGTTGGACTTGTATCACGTCGATGTTTGAGTGGTATAACCTATCTTGACTTATATTCATTGGACATTATTTTTTTGTTCTGGCAAATATCTCCAACACAAACTACAATTATAACTATTTATATTTACTAGTGGTTTTTCGTAATTGTAGTGACAAGGATGGAAACATAGGATGAGAGAAGGAGTTTTGTTCTACTTTTGATGATGATCTAGTGAAGTATATGTTCATCATGAAATCATTGATATCATCCTTATCCTTTTATGGAAACCTCATAGTTTAATATATATTTGAGGTTTACCAAAGACATCTAATAACTATTATTACATAAACTCATTAAAAGAGACAGATACTAAAGAGGGATAAGCTCATTCTACACCATAATAATGTATCCATTGATATAAAATTATAATTAATAATAGAAGAGGCTGTGTTTAGTGTCTTAAATATACCATGATGTTAGCTCTCTTCATGGAGATCAAGGTTCTGTAAAGGTGTCCTATAAAGGGTTTGTTCATAGTCTAGAGTGTTGGGATATTTAATCTCCATAAGGAGAATGTATTACCTGAAGCACTACTAAGACTTAATGATAAAGAGGGGACTTGTAAGATAACAAAACATCCATGTTTAACTTTAACAATCCATTATATTTATAAGAAAATTACTATACACAAATCCTAGAACATTACATATATAAATAAAATACATATTAGATGCATGGTATCTACTAAAACATTAAGCAATATCATCATACACCATTCACTCCATAGCAATACACAACACGAGACAACAAGAGGTTCTTCATTACTTTCATATTCACCACTTGCATTGCATTACATTACCCACAATGGGGAAGTGGATAAAACTTAGTTACATGCAAAACTAGTCTCTTAGATAGAGCACACAACATATAATTATATTACGCTACTACTTTATTTTCTCAGTCAAACCTTAGACCATATAGACCACTAGACTGACTCTCTCCAACTCACACCACACACATGAAACAATTATAAATATTAATAGACCAAAATAATAGACATTTAATGAGAGATGAAAGAAAAGAAAATACAATGCAGCATTATGAAATTAAATGAAAGAAAAAGAAGAAGAAAAATAGAATGAGAAAATGATGAAAAGGGAGAAAGAACAATGGGGAGGAAATGAAAGGAAAGAATGCTTTGACCCTCCCTTTACCCCTCCCCATAACTTATATCCTTCAACAATTTGACTCACAAATGGTCTTTTTGGTCGAGAGGAGAGGATGCAAAAAGGATTTTAGGTATGGAAATTGTTGAATGGTCCATAGAGCTATAATCGTGCATTAGAACCCTATAATTGTCAAAAATAAATATTGAGCAACCATTTGAAGTTAGTTTTCCCATTTGATTTTCTAGGGTAAAATTTGTATTGTCCATTGTGCTTAAATTTTTGTCTGAATGTACTTTTATGTGCTCTAGTTTTGTTACTTGCTTCCAGATAAGGTGTTGATTCCCATTAAATTAAATATCGATGTATCATTTTTATTCATTGTTTGAATTGTTAGTTAAAAAAAATGGTTGATAAATGTTGCACATGGTAAGATTCAATCATCAAATGGATGCCCATTATAGATAAATTCATTTGCAAAATGTTTTTACACTCCCAATGATTTCTTCTTCGAATTAGTACTTGGTTGTACATCCACACATATTACATTGATATAAGTTGTAAATTATAATCAAATCTTGTCCTTTATTTAATCAATTACAACATCTAGACAACCTATAATCTCTATCCCATTGCTTAAAAGAGATTGATGGTTGAGATAAAACTATTGTTACCATAACACTTTCCCCTAACTCGACATTTTATTTACATTTCTTTGTATTTAGTAATTCCATCAATCTCTTACTAGATCATTCAGAATTTTATATAAATTTCATATGGTGTAATTAAATCATAGTCTTAGTTCCTTCATTTTCACCCAGACGCCATCAATAAATCCATTGTAGGAATTGGCCTCTCATCCTTCTATTTGATAGATGTTACGTGGTAATCTATCTTAGGAGCATATTGAAAGAATTGGAGTGGTTCATCATCTAGATTTCCTTGTGGTCAACAGAGCCTATGACGGCCACTATTCCTTATAGCCATATGTAGCAATTACAAATGTATTAACGTAATTCCATATGAATGAAAAATGGATGGCAATAACAATCCTCCTACTAAACAACAAAATCCCCTTGCTAAACAATACAATATGTTTGTTACGACTTGGTTAAAATTTGTTTTATTAAGAGGTCTTGAGTTCAAGTCTCTCTTTTGTTACTTTTTTTTGAAAAATTTCATGTTCTTATTTTTAAAGTGTATCTCACTTCAAGTATAAAAGTGAATCACTATAAGTAGCTTTAATATTTTATTTTAGAGTTATTTATTTTGCATGCAACTTTTTATAAAGTAACTCTATTGTAAAAGTGATCCTCACTCTCTTTTTTGCAAAAGTGGCTCACTTCCATAAAGAAAATTATTTGTAAAAAAGTGAGGTTATTTTGAGGGGTATCACCACCACATGGTTATTTGCTACCGCACGTTTTTAAAGGGGCATAAATTTCACATCCTAAGTCCATTTTCAATGTCATGTTTTTAAAACCGCTTTAATTTTTTAGATATTTCCATCCATATCATCGGTTTCCATTTTTAAATCCATATTATCTGCATATTTACTATGTCTTCTACAAGTAATCTCTTACTTACACAAGACTAACTACTCTCCAATGGAAATCCTATATGGAGGATTTATTAAGAAGTAAAGGCTTGTACTGTGTTACCTTTGGGAAAGGAAAAAGAATATTGATGCTGATAAGAAAGTACAATAGGCTAATAGGAGTGAAAAAGTACATGGACTCGATCAGAATGTCCATATTTCTTGATTTATGGTTCCACCTTCAAGAAATTGATGGCCTCAACGGCTTGGGAAAATCTTAAATTTGTGTTTGGTAAACACAATATTATTTGAACACATCAATTAGAAAATAAAAATATTGACTTTAAGTCCAAATGATTTTTCAATGCAATACTATCTATTCAAGTTTAAAACACTCAGAATTTTTTTGTGAAGAATGTGAGATAAAGTTGGAGGAAGAGCATTACATATATATTATTATTTCTAAGATAATCAATGCATATCATGTGTTTGTATCTACATTTTACACCATGAGAGAGAGTCTAGGGACATCTTATAAAAAAACCACTCTTGAGTCCTTTTGTGATGATTTGATTATAGAGCAAGATAAACTTGTACAACTTTGAGTGATCAACACTGTAGGTACCTCCAACAAAGCCTTAGTATATCGATAGAAAGATAAACCCAAAAATCCCAAAAGAAACATCCCATAAAAAGAAAACGAGGGTCCCAAACCCACTCATACAACTTCAAAATTCTAATGGTAACAAAGGAGAAAAATATAAAATAAGAAGATCGATAGACATTGCAAATTTTGTGATAAAGATGTTCATAATGAGTCCAAATGCTCAAGAAGATGACATCTTTAGAAGCAAGTGATGAAGAAGCACAACATGGACATGCACTTTTTGCTTCTCATTTCTCCTTCAATGCAACTTCTACTTCTTCTTCTAATGAGTGGCTTATTGATTATGGAGCATGCTATCATATGACGATAAAGATAAAGACATGTTTTCTTCTCTAAATGAATGTAACACCAAGAAAATATTTGTTGGTGATGATAGATCTCTTAGTGTTGTAGGATCTGGAACAATTCAAGTAGATAATGGTCATTTCAATGATGTATTATGTGTTCCAAGTCTTCATTGTAACCGTCTATCAGTATATCAAATCACTCATTCAGGTGAAGGTAAAACCATAGAGTTTTCACCTCACTAAGTTGTAATCAAGGATCTAAAAGATCTTAAGCATGTTCTTGCAACTAGAATTGTTGATGATATTACCAGGTTGTACAAGTTTGACAACTTTGGGTCATCCATCTGTTTTTGTTTCTCATAGCGATGACTTGAGAAAACTTTGGAATGAGTGGTTTGGTCATCTAAACTATCTCTCATTGCAAAAACCGTGTAATCAAAAAATGGTGTCTGTTCTTCCTCTTGTTTCATATAGAGATGGTGTTTGTGTCGGTTGTGTTCTTGGAAAACATCATCAGGACATTTTTGACAAATGTGCCTCTTGGCACGCCTCGGGCCCTTTGCAGCTTGTTCGCAGTGCCTTGTGTGGTCCACTTTCTTATCCTTCTTTTTCTGGGTGCACATATTTAGTAACCTTCATTGATGACTTTTCCAAACCTACTTGGGTTTACTTCTTAAAACTTAAGAGCAAATTTTTTGACAAGTTTCTGGCCTACAAGGCCCTTGTAGAAAAGCAATATGGACATCAAATTCAAAGGCTAAGAACAGATAATGGAGGTGAATATGTGAACAATAATTTTAAAATTTATTGCACTACACAGGGCATCCAAATGCAACACACTGTTCCATATACACAACAACAAAATGGTGTTGTTGAGCGAAAGAACCACAGATTAAAATAAATGACTAATTGTATGATCCAATCTAAGGGATTAAGTCTAAAGTATTGGGAGAAAGCCATCAAATGTTCAAATTACATAATAAATCGCACTCCCACAAACACTCTTAAAAATATAATATCGGAAGAAGATTGGACTAAAATTAAACCAAATGTAAGTTACTTTTGTGTATTTGGCAGCATAGCATGGGCTCACATTCCTGATGAGAAAAGGAAAGCATTGCAGCCTAAAAGTGAGAAGTGTGTCTTTTTTTGTTATTCTAAAGATTCAAAGGTTATAGACTTCTTCAACCAGATTGTAATGACATTATTATTAGAAGAGATGTTACATTTAATGAAAATCTATTGGTCTGTGAGCCTAATTTGACGATTGTTCCTTCTTCGGCATGCGATCCATCATCGGTATTTGTGCCTTCTTTTGTTCCTATTCTAGTTTCTTCTTCAGATGATGACAATGAGGATGAAAATCCACCTCCTCCTTCTCACCTTCCTCCATATGATTCCATTGAACCTGTACCAACACCAACACCAACACCATTGCTTCATAGATGGGTCTATTGAACACAAGAAACAGTTGGTGATCTTGTCGGTGATCCTTCAAATCAGCGTCAGACAAGTTCTTAGTTCCAACGAACCTATTCTCTTTTGGCTCAGGTTTCAGAGACTCGTGATCTAGAGACATTTGCAGAAGCTCCACATCATCCAAATTGGGATACAACAATGAATTAAGAGTATCATTCTTTAATGGAAAATGATACTTTGGATCTTGTACCTCATCCAAAAGGAAGAAAAATTTTCATATGTAAATGTGTCTACAGAACTAAGTATGCATCAAATGGAAGTGTTGAAAGACACAAGGCTCAGTTAGTTGCCAAAGTATTTTCCCAAGTTGAAGGAATTGACTATAATAAAACATTTCCCCTGTAGCCAAAATGAATTACATCCACCTTTTTTCTTTCCCTTGTTGCCTCACATAAATGGGAGGTCCATCAAATGGATGTTAACTATGCCTTCTTGCATGGGGATTTGCAAGAATAAATCTACATGGAACAACCTCATGGCTATGTCCAAAATTAATCTAGCCTTGTTTGTCGCCTTAAGAAATCTCTTTATGGTCTTAAGCAAGCTCCTTGAGCTTGGTATGCCAAAATGGACAACTTTCTTATTGACACCAGATTTTCTAGATGTCATTCTGATCCTAATGTCTATACCAAGAAAGTAGGATGCCATCTCATAATCCTTGTCCTTTATGTTGATGACCTTATCCTTATTGGTAGTGACTCAAAACTTTTAAACCATGTGAAAACCATCCTTAAGAACAAATTTGAAATGACACATTTAGGCTTTTTTCACTATTTCCTTGGCCTCCAAGTTTTGCAAACCAATGAAAGAATTTTTCTTTCCCAATCTAAGTATGTTTGTGACCATCTTCATCACTTTCACATGGAATATTGTAAATCATCCCCTTCTCCCTTCCAATCTGGAATCAAGCTTGTTTCCACCTGTTATACTTGACTTATACTTGTCTTGATCTTTCCTTTGTTGTTGGTCTTGTTTCTTGGTATATGAAAACACCCCATGAAAGCCATTGGAAAGAAACTAAAAGGATACTTTGGTATGTCCAGGGACAGTTCAAATTGGAATACATTACAGTTCAGGGGGGGCTCCTTTATTGGTTGGTTTCATTGATTTAGATTGGGTCGATGACTTTGATGATCAGAAGTCTACTGCAAGTTATGTTTTCAGCCTTGGTTCAAGACCTGTCACTTGGGCTTGTAAGAAACTACATGATATTTCACTTTATTCAGTAGAAGTAGAGTATTGAGCAACAATAAATGAAAGTCAGTAAGCCTTGTATATTCGGCAAATCCTTTGAGAGTTTGGATTCCAACAACAACATCTGACCAACCTGTGGTGCGAGAATAAGAGTGACATCAAGATAGCCAAATACCATGTTCAACATCAGCGCAACAAACACATCGAGCTACACATGCACTTCATCAGAAAACTCATTCATGGTCAAGTTATTGAAGTGCTCTTTTGCCCCACGAAAGATCAAGTTGCAGACATTTTCACAAAGTCTCTTACAGAAGTGAAGTTTTACAAATTTCACTCTATGTTTGGAGTTCATGAAGTTGTCATTAAGGGGGGATAGGATCTAATGCATCCTTCCTTCTCCTATTGTGTCACTATTGTAAATACTTCAATCCTATACCAAGTTGTTCTTAAGGGGGGATGTTAGGATATTTAGACACTTAGGAGTTAGTTAAGATCTACTTGGTCTAACGTGTCGTTAGGTAAAAGTGTGTTTTTTAGTATGTTTCTTTAGTATGGATTTGTAGTTAGGAAATATGACAGTCACGATATGTTCCCGACATAGAGTGATCCCACGGTTCATATTCTCCTCGATCTTAATGACCATTGATCTGTGGCTTACCATCTGATTGGTCCACGATCTCTATTTAAAGAGAATGGAGGGTCATTTGTTGTTGATCGATTGTGAGAAACTCTCTTGTAAAATGTCTTTGTAATATTTTTCTTTTGCATTAATAAACTGCTCCAAGTGGCCGTGTTGGTTAGGGTCGTGGATGTTTCCCTGTAGGGGTTTTACCACCTCAAAAAATCGGTGTGTTGATATTTGATCTGGTTGTGTGAGTGTTTACTGAAGGTGTTCATCCTCTATTGGAATATTTGTGTTGTTGAACACACAATCCTTAGGTAATTTGCCTTCTACTCACAATCTTGTGCATTTTTCCATTAGAGAAATTATGAGGTCTAAAATGGACCTTCTAAGGAAAGTAATAAAACAATAGTTAAAATAATAAAATAAGAGATGAATRTTTAAATGGAAAGAAAGAAAACTTACTTTTTATATCAYATTTTKTACTTATCTCCTTATAGGTTTTACTTAAATTTCWGGTATAGGARCTTGTTGGATGCAGAAAATTCTRCATACAACATGTACCCACCATRCATACTTTTAATATACCCATAGTGGGAATATACTTATAGTTAGATAAACTGGAAATACATKAAAAATAAACATATTTTTCATGTATTTCCCGTGAGTATCTCATTGTGGATCAAAAACATGTTTTTTTCATGCATTTCCATTTTATTTCACTGTGGGTATGTGTAAAGTATACTATTGCATTGTGGACTTCTTTAAGGCATTTGACATAGTTCCTTGACACTTAGCTTACAAGATTAAGGATTTATGTCTTCCACCCTTGGACATGCTCTCACTTGTGATGGCACTCTTTGAAACCATTGTTGACAAAGTTTAGATGAAGACTAGTGATATAGAGGAGTTTTGAAGCACTATAGAGGTTAAACACCGCTACCCACTTTCTCCCACATTTTTTGTTCTCTACATTGATGAACTAGAGGAAAACATATCATATTCACTGGGTACTTCAAATGGTTGCTTAATCTTCAAAGTCTCTATTATTATTCTCCTATTTTGCAAATAACATTATCCTCATGTCCTACTTAGTGAGGGGTTGATAGAGACAATTTGRCATCCTAGCTTCCTTCTATGACACTCATCAGTGTTAGGTTAATCTCGAGAAAAAATAAGTCATGGCCTTTAACATCCTTAGAAGGGAGGAAAGCAATGTGATTCTTACTTACAGAGGTGAGAAGATTGAGGTAGTATATATATATATATATATATGGGGTTCTTCTTATCTTGAGTAGGCTTTAACTTGACTCCAGCAATAAAGGCTAGATTGAGAAAGGGATATGTGCTTGTCACCACTCTTAAAAACCAATGTTTTCAACTTCAGTCTCAATCAAAGATCTGAATCATTCACTCATTGATCATACCTACTCTCTTGTATGTGAGTGAGGTTTCAGGACCATTCCTTCAGAGAGTAGATCAAGATAGGATAGATGAAGTGATTAGCATGACATTATCCATGAAAAGATATCAATGCCTCATGATATCATTCTTACATAATTTGGCACAACCCCACTCATTGCTTCAATGATATTTCATGTAGTGATAAGGATACATAGTGATAGACAAGTTCAAATGGATGGGGAACTCAAAGAGTGGTATTTCTAGATATCTATATTTTTCTTTGAAATTCTATATCGAGCACGCAGAACACGAGATCGATTCATATTGGTATGCAAGCTCATGTTCACTGCTTCACCTCATTGACCTTCATATTGACAAACCACCCCCACATAGATTTTCATTGGATGGTCCTGATTTTTCCAAGGGAGAGATAAAAAAAGGGTACTCATAATAAGATTTGTAGTCTACCTTCGATCCACATGGTTTGAGCCCAAATATCCACTTTATCCCAAGCTTCAACACTACTTAAACATATATCTTCGTTGTAGTGATGGACTCATTTAGTCCCAACACTACATTGGACCCTTGTTACCTTGCAACCTAAGGATCCCTCTTACCTAGGTTAGAGTTTTCTCCCACCAGTGTTGCACTAAAATAGTTTACCATATTCCTTGGGAACAACATGTTTTCCAGATCTTCTCTTTAGAGCCCAACACTAAGGACCACCTTATAATTTGATACTCTTCTTACTACCATATTAGAATATGGTTCTTTCATCTTTTCAAAGATTCTATTGGTTCCCTCTAAAGATTGATGGCTTGTGAGGATCAAAGATGCTTAATTCTCTTCGTTTGGGAAATGCTCAACCTTCAATGAGGACTTACCAAAGGTCAATTCCCCAAATTGGCATGAATCGGGTTTATTACCTCTTACTTCCACCCCTTTGAAATTAGTGGGAGGAGGTCCCATGGCTAGCTTCCAAGCTCACATGGTGGAACTCTGACGCATCATACACATAATCACTTGGCATGGCCTCATGTCAATTAACATTTATTTGTGGCCATGAATGTTAGAAGTGCTTCTCGATATCAACATGTCTATGTTGGAGAGCCTCCTTCGTAAGCTTCTTCATTATTCTTTACATATCTTTACATATTGTGTTCCTTGCAATCCCATGACCTAAATTTTCCCTTTAGTGGGAATTACTATTTAAATTAAATTAATAGTTTGTGATGGGTTTGCCTCATATATGTTTATAAGTTGCCTTAAAGTTGGTTTATTGTTAGCTATGCATAAAATTGGTTCATGTATCATTAAACATAAGACACATTGCTAAATATATTTTAGTATACAAATAAAACCATCAAATTTAAAAGTGGATGGTTTTTTTAATTTCAACCTTATACTTATACATATGGAATGAGTTAATAAGTAGATAAAGTGAACATTTCTTGTGAATCTATTTTTCTTTCTTTAATGAGCCAAAACCCTTAACTTGAAATTTCATAGTTAAAGTTTCCATCAATTAAAAATGAGTATGACTTTAGACAAAGTTTCATGGTTAAAGTTATTATCAATCAAATAAAAACTATGAATAAAATGAATAAAATTCTCCACTTAATAAATTACTCATGTTTTTGTGCAAAAACAAACATATATACAATTAAATGATTTTGAAAGCTAAAAATTAAATAATTTTGACCTATTCCAATTTT
>SNQJ01S0084660.1:0-34532 GCA_010110895.2 Picea sitchensis | reverse complement strand
TTACCCCACTTAAATGTTCAAGTACAAGATGATTCAAAATGAAAATGTCTCCTTGGTATATATAGGAGACTAGGAGGTTTTAATGGCCTAAAGCCGACATAAATAAAATAACATTACTAATCTAAATTAAAAATAATGGCCTAAAGCCGACATAAATAAAATAACATTACTAATCTAATATTCCCCAATTAAGTGGTAATGAGCCAATATTAGGGCTTAACATACCATTATATAGAGCTAGAGCTAGACTTATACCATGGCCTATACCTATACCATGACCATGACCTAGACCATGACCATGACCTAGACCCCTCTAGCTCCATATAAGCCTAGGAATAACCTATACTCAAACCTTAAGCCCCCCCACACTTGATCCCTAAGTGAACTATGCATATATCTCTTGTTAAAGGTCCCACAACCCTTGCACCCACATCTTGGTGCTCTAACCATTGCTCTATGCTTCAAAACACTTTTAATCCTAAGCCCTTAGGTCCTAGTTGTCCCTAAAACCCTATACATATTTATTCATAAATATGTTTGGTCTATAATAAATTCTATATATATTGCATTAAGAGCACGTACGTGCTCTTGTGACTTGAAATACTTTAGGTTGTGTGCTCATCCCTCCCCAACAAGAACCCGTGCACATTCCTAGAACATGCACACACTTTAGTGTACACGCGTTGTAGGAACACACACACATTCTTGCTGGCCAATTTTATGTCCCGAGAACACTCCTCAACCTCATTTATCTCAAAAACTCAAACAAGCCCGATAGTTGCACACAAAAATAGCAAGATCAGATAGGTTTTTGTTATTTTTGTCTTGTTGTTTAATTCATAGTCAATTTTGTGCGATTGCAAGACAATTGTGGGAAGAATTGGAAGAATTTTTTTTCCAAGTGGAATTGGAATTGTTGGTTGTGTCTTCTTGTGTAATAGTAAGAATTTTTTTTCCAATTGGAATTGTTAGTTGTGTCTTCTTGTGTAATACCAAGACAAATTTGTCTAATTGGAATTGTTAGTTGTGTCTTCTTGTGTAATACCAAAACACATTTGTCCAATTGGAATTGTTAGTTGTGTCTTCTTGTGTAATCCAATTGGAATTGGAATTGTTAGTTGTGTCTTCTTGTGTTATACCAAGACAAATTTGTCCAATTGAAATTGAAATTGTTAGTTGTGTCTTCTTTTGTGATACCAAGACAAGTTTGTCCACTTGGAATTAGAATTGTTAGTTGTGTCTTCTTGTGTAATACCAAGACAAATTTTTGGTGGGGTGCTTGAAAGCCAATTTTTCTCTTTAAACATGGGGAACCGACATAATCGATATAGAAAGTCCTCAAGGAAATAAATACCCATTGAAAAGGTAGAACAAGAAAGAGAAAATGAAAAGTTATGTATGTCAAAGCATATGATTTCAGAAGAGGGAAATCCAATTTCTAGTGGAGTAGATGCCATTGATCCAGATTTATGAGTGGAACGAAATGAAACACAAATCTATAACGTTAACACAAATATACAGAGAGCAATAAAAAAGATACAATAAAAATTAACTTCTATTCAATAAAGAAATTTGATGAAACTATGTTGGCAACCAATTCACATTTTTATACTATCCTTATAAGCTGCCTACACCAGTGTTTCACAAACCTTGATTTTTGTCGCAATCCTTGAATAAAACCACACTATTATTTTTTGTGCTATTTTCACACTTACCTTTGTTTTTGTTTTCACGACTGCAAGCGTGAAAACTTGGTTTTCGAAGTCACATTAAAATCGTCACTGGATTGTTGCGATCGTTCTTGACGATTTGCCCATTGTGTTTCCAATTTACTTATCGTTATACAGTTGGCAAGACCCCTTGATCTGTACTCATTTGGCATTCTTTGATTGATTATATAATTTTGTTTTATGAGTGATTGAGTTTGTGATGCATTGGTGATTTGATTTATATGTTCTTTGATCGATTCACTTGACACATTGGTTTCATGAAAACACATTTGTGTTGTGGTAAGACCCTTGGTATAAATCGTTCCATACAACACATAGTTCATATGATCAAATCCTTGGTGATTTCGAATTGTTGCTTTGGTTTTAAAACTATGCTAACATTATTTGCACAAGTGTTTGGTCGATCTACCATAAGGTTTCATTGATTGAATAGCATGGTTTTTAACCTATGCAATAGTGGGTTGAATATTTATTTGCACCGGTGGTTGTACTATGGATATGACTGTTGTGCATGGGCCAAAATAGCTCCACCACCTTCGCATGATCTGTCATTAATGTTTTCCCCCCTATCCCGGTTCACCTTTGCTAGTTTCGGGTAAGCCTGTGAGTGTTCTGCCCCTGCGTATGTTGTGTTCAAACCCTAGCCTATTCACCTCACCCACTGTGTGCTCTTGTCTATGGAACTGGTGGTGCGCATAGATTTAAATGGAAACCAAGACCTGTTACTGTTCGATGATGCCCGTAAGGATTTAGAAGATAATGGTTGGCTCGTGTTTATACAGAGGTTCGAGGGCTTCAACCTTTCGGTTGCCCAACAATTCTCCCTCACCTTTGATGGGTATAGGGATAAAGTAGGAGACATTCATCTTGAACTCAATGACGAATTCATAAGCTCTGCTACAGGACTAGCAACCACGAGCCAACAAGGGTTTAAAAACTCCAAAGTTGATGAGGTGCCGTGGCCATTACTATTCGTATCAAGGAAGGTTGTCTCCTGTGATAAAGGTATGCCTATTTCCACCCTTAAACCCAGGTGGCACGATATTTTGGTGATTGTGAAACAATTTGTGACCTGTGAAGGTCGGTATGGCTTGGTTTTTCTGTATCACCTCCTGTTATTAATGAATTTCATGGGCTATCCTTTGAACATGCTGCATTAATTCTTGCATAGTCTTTATAAGATGTCTAAGAGGTTCAAATGCGAGAAGGATGATAGCAGCCTATTTCTCCATGGCTTAATTAGACTCATCGTCGTCCACCATTTAAATCTTCAAGGCGATAATTGGCAAGCCTTTATGTCTAGAAATGGCTTTGCTGATCTAGAGTCTGCTCAAATCGATAAAGCCATGGTTAGTAAGACTATGGTCGGGCCACCCGTTCCTTTTCATATCCTTCTACCCCCTGCCAAACCCTCGGTTTTCCCTGATATCGACCTACCCGACATCATAACAGATAAGATTGAGGCTGTCAAGAAGCCTGTGAATAAGAAAGTCAAGGGTAATCCTACTGTCGACAGCAAGGGTAAGAAGAATGCTCGATTGATATCAAGACTTGCCTGGAATAAACCTAAGCCAAACGTCGACCAAAATCCCATAGTTCTGAGCGAGGAATCAGAATCTGATATCAAGCGTTTCCTGGCTGAAGAGTACCCCTATTCCCATGGCCTATGCTTCGAGCAACCCTATGAATTTGTTTCTAATTTACCCCCTTGCCTAAAGAACAATCCTAACTACCCAGGAATCAAGCTACATAATGAAACCCTCGGTGATTTAAACAAACGCTCGCCTACAATTTCGAAGCCTGAGCAAACATCATGCATCCAATTTAATGTGTGGTTTGAGTGCTACTACACCGACGTTCCATTATTACAATCGAAGATCAAATCTTTAGAGAACCAAGTTGCAGTGCTGTCGAGACAAAGGGACAGGTTTCAGGATAATGACAAGAAACATAAAACCATTGGTTCGATCGTCTTCAGGAATGTTGAATTGGCAACAACCTTCGTCAATTCCAAATTATCATAATCGAAGCCGTTTCTTATTGTCCAGGTATGAATTTCAACATGATTTTTGCTTTGTAAGTTTGCTTGAATTATTGTAACATATTTGGTTTTGCTTCCAAATTAGCTCTGTTTGTTTTGATTCGAAATGATGCTATTATAGTTTAAATGATTTTGTTATGGATCCTGTATAGTAGATTCATTTTACTAAACTCAAATGTAGCTATGATTTGGTTGTGTGATTTGATCGTGCCCAGTTTAGCAATTGATCGGTTTTGACTGGGTTTGATTCGTTTTAGAATAATTCTATTGGTTTGAATTAATGAAATCAATGGGGTTTGCTTTCATTTGGATTTTAATTGCATCTGACCTGTACAGGAGATTTTTGTGCTAAAATTAGAACACGGTTATGTTTTGATTTGATATGGTTCTGTTGTGGTTGGATGCCATCGGCTCTGATTTAGTCCTTATGATTTGATTTTCAAACAATTTCGTAGGATTGAATTGGTATGATCTTTTATGAGTGTAATGCATCATTATTAGGGTTTGGTTTGATAAATATGATGTGGTCTATTAAATTAGAAAAAAGACTCTGTTTTGTATTGAATCAACATTCTCGTTTGGATTTGGATTACATTCGTCTTGAGCAAAAGATCTATTTGCTAAAATCATGGAACTATGTTGATTCATAACAATTGTATCGACCTCAAATTGTTTCGATTCGTTCCTGTTTGATTTGAATTACAAATGATTGCTGCTTGTATGAGTTGGATTGGTATCGAAAATAGATTTGATGTTGCTCTCTTGGTTTTGATTTTCAAAAACGATTTTGTTAAGCTCAGATCGACATATTTTGTCTCTGTTGAATATGAAAAACTCGGTTAATAGTTCATTTTGAAATTGATTCAAGTGATGATTTCATTGAATGTCAATCGATTCTATCTGACCCTAATTGGCAACAACAAACGTTTGAAAAATCCCACATATCCTGTTATCAACTGATTAATTGAATTACGATTTCATTTGTTTCAATTTACATACAAGTTTTGTTTGATTTGCAAATAACATGATCGTTTGTATATGTTTAATATAGTTATATCAATTTGAAAAACGATCCTGTTGATTTCGTTTGGATTCAATGATGATTTTGTTGATGGCCGAAGCAACATAAACTATTGGTGTCGATTTCAATTGGTTTATGAAAATCATTCCATTGCTGTTGAATTATTTGAGAGATTCTGTTCACCTCGAATTGGTAATAACAAATTAAACAGAGCGTGTACCTCTGTTATCATTCGATTGACCATGTTTTCTTTGTTTCAATTTGCATACAAGTGTTGATTTGAATGATTCTTTTGGTTTCTAATTAGCAATCAAATATTGTTTAATAGTTTGAATATAATTCTTTGAGATTCGATTTGGTTTTAAACGATTCTGTGTTCAATTTAGACCAGCTACAAAATCGCAAGATTCTTTAGCTAGTCTTAAAAATTAGATTTTTGTCAATTATATCAATAAAATATCTTGTAAACTTGTCTATTTTTGTCCTCTTTAAGGTACATACGAATTGCAATGATCAATTGGGCAGGCTGTGGTAATTTAGGAGATATTTGTATGATGTTTTAGGTTGTTAGCTTGAGTCAGGAATAGAGATTTGGGATATTATCCCCAGATTTTGTGTAAACTGTTTTGATAATTCCCACAGGGATGTTTTACCCCGTGGGAGGTCTTTAAATACTTGTCATTTTTTGTAATAAACAATCATCATCACTGTGGGAGAACCAGACTATGGATTTATGATTCAGACTGAGACGAAAGTTGATGTCTTATAACAACTTTCACTTTCAATATATCCAACTTTTGTTTCAAGTATTCTGCATATCAGTTTGCAATTAATTATCGACTACTTTAGCTATTATAATTCTTTGCATGTTGATGTGATTTAATTTATATGCCGTCCATGTTTGATCTCTCTTATATTTAAAAATACAACAATTAGTTTGCTTCTGTTTAATGGATTACAAGTTTACCTTATTCATTAAATGAATCACTTTGTACAAGTCTTTGCACACAGATTTATCTAGCTGCGACGATTTGTAAATCATAAGATTGCTGTAATTTTTATGTCTTGTTTGTCCTGTTATTTATTTGAAGAGCATAATATCTTCTTGTTTACGAGAAGTGCGTGGATAATCCGGTGCAGGTTTCTTCCCTCCGAAAAACTAAAAAAACTACTATACATAGGACAAACCTGAAGCGTTACTTCAGGTCAGTTTGCTATATTTTGTTTAATAGTTAGTTTGTTAGTATAATATAAGTAGTTTAGATAAATATATTCGTTTAGATACATAGTTAGAATTATTGTTTTAATTTCTTAACTTAGATAGTTCTTCAGTTTATTTCTTTTTCATAAAATTACAAAAATAAAAAACAATAGTTTCATTGTCTTAGGACAGATTACGAATGAGTTTTGCAGGTTTTCATTTAAATCTGTAGTTTATAAATATTGTACATTTGTGATTAAGATTTAATTTTGTTAGTAGTTAGAGTTTTAATTTTGTAGAGTTATGATATTATTAGATAGTAAATTGTATATATAATAGTTCAGATTTGTTTATTAGTTTTGTTTTAATTGTTATTTTTTAGATTAGTTCATTTAGAGTAGTTTTTTTGTTTTCTTAGGACTTAGATCGGCTAAAGGAGCCGCTAAAACCATCAGGGTGGTTTATCCCAAACGGCTTGGGTTATTTAGACAACCCCGGACTGGATCCACTCTTCCAGTTGGTGAGTGTTCATTTTCGCCCATCAACAAATGGCGCTAGAAGGAGGGCCTGAAATTAATTAATGGCACGAGGTGGTCGTAAGACTCCTCCACCACCTAATCGCTCACCTATAGTGACAAGAAGTCATTCAAATGATAACATTCCCCCTCAAACAACAACCACATCAAATGATGATCCACAGATCACAGTTGAACCAGTAACCCCAAATCCTACAGGTGGTGACATAGAAGAGATTGTCTGCCAATCTCTCATAAGAACTCATAGTGCCTTAGCCCATTTGAGGCAACCAAATCGACCTTTGAACCAGCCTTTATATTTCTCTGATATCAGAGAACATCTCGGAGGCACTAATATCACTGTGAACCCTATAGATCCAATCCTCAATCCTACTACAAGAGGATCTGGAATACCTCCCTCACCACCTCCATCGTCCCCTTCTTCTTCTGGAGGAGATTCTTCTGACGAAGGCAGTTCCCCTTCTCAGCCTTCCACACCCACTACACCAATGGCTAACCAGAAAAATCCTGCTAGACCTTGGCTCGACCAGGATGCCGTAGCTATACCTGAAGCTCAGCATCCCTTACCTAAACATCCAGAGAAATGGCTTCCCAAGTTTAAACCTGACTCAAAGCAGATCGTTGAAGATCACATTAAAAAGTTTGTGTTAGCCATAAGACTCCGCAATGTCGAGCATGAAGACATAGTCTATAGGTTGTTCCCTTATACTTTCGAGGGCAATGCCTCTACATGGTACTTTGCCCAACAACCCCATACCATCGTGTCTTAGGAAAAGTTTGAGTCATGCTTTTTGGAAAAGTTCAGAGACGGTAAGCCTCCAGAAGTCCTAGTCATGGACCTTTCTAACTTAAGAATGAACCTAAAAGAAAAAGTTAAAGACTTTAATAAAAGATTCTTAACACTTAAGAACCAAATCCCTACGGATTCGATGCCTACCGAGAATCTTATAATAGCATACTATACTAAAGCCTTGCATCAAAGTATAGCTATTTGGGTTAAATGATCTAAGAAAGCCATGTTGTTAGAAGCCTTCGAGGAGGCCAGCCAGATTGAAAAAGACTTACTTAGTCTAAAAGACACCGCTAGCAACGAAACAGAGACTAGTTCATCTTCCAAAAATAAGATCGAAATCCTCCCTAGACCTACTCAAAGTAAAACACAACCTGAAAGCTCTGATTTAGAAAACTTAACTAAAGTCGTTCAAAAACTGTCGAATCAAGTTATTGACTTGAAAAGGATGACCGAAGAAGCTTCTTCGAGCAAAGGGCATTACAAACCCCCATTCTGGAAGCCTTTTCCCACCAACCGACCTAACCATCGAGGGCCTTAATCTAGAAAGTCTGCAATACGCCCTTCAAACAATTCTAGAAGCCCAGGACAACTTGATGCCTCCTGAGATTCCTGAGGAGGTAGTTGAACAAGAGACAGTTCAAGAGGAGGATTCTTCTCCAAATATTTTTGGACACTTCTCGGATAGCATCTTCCAAGCTAACTTCGAGACAATCCATCCCTATAATACTAGGAGTAAGACAATAGACAAACCTTCTGCGGAAAACACTACAACTTCGCCTCCAAAAAAATCTAAACCGACTGAGACTAAACAGGGTCATGTGAACCCCAACTTAGATTATGATTTAGTTGAAGATATTAAAAATTTAAGGGCTAACATTTCTGTTTATGAACTACTAAAATTTCCATCTTTGTTACAAAAAATGATGCAAAACATCGCAGAGAATGGTAAAAATGGTAATTCAAACAAGGTTGTTCAGAACAAAGTTCCTCAGAAGACTTCCACAAAGAATAATCCTGATCCTCATGATAAAGGAAACCTTCCTGTAAATAATGTAAACAATGTAAATAATGTAGATAAAGTAGCTTTAGAAACTGTGAGTAAAAAGCCACAAACTACCACCCTTAGCACTCGCAAGAATGTACCTCCGTTTTTGTTAACTTTCAAAATCTTTAATAGAAACGTGCATAATTGTATGGCAGACTCAGGAGCATCATCCAATGTGATGCCATGGTCTGTATGCCAGAAGATTAACGTCGAATTTGAACCATCTACCTTAAAAATCATACAACTTGATCGAACTAATGTTAAAGTTGTAGGCGAATTAAGAAATGTACTTATAAGATTATCGTCTAACCCCAAGGTTCATCAAGTCATTGATATTATTGTTGTAGATATTCCAGAAGTGTATGGTCTGTTTTTAAGCAGGGACTGGTGGGAGTAGCTACACGGATATTTCGTGACAGACTGGTCTCACCTATGGCTTCCAGAGAACGACAAGCCTAACAAGATCAAGGTAAATCGTGAATGCTACCTTAAGTTCACGGTCACAAATTTGAACGATCCCAACGAACCATTTACACCTTCTGCTGATTCACTCGAAGTACAAGGAATGGATACCTTTTTCGACAATTTCATGGCCGAGGCTTCAACTATCACCAATCCAGAACAATAGTCCGAGATTGTAGCATACATGCAGCCAACATCTTCTACACAATGGTCTCATGTACCCAATGAAAATCAAATTTGGTCTCTTTATTTTGACGGGTCAAAGTCCAAAGAAGGAGTTGGTGCAGGCTGCATTATTATCGATCCGACATGTAACAAACCATTGATTGCATGTAGGATAGAATTTGAATGTACTAATAACACTGCATAATATGAGGCTTTACTGCAAGGTCTCAGAAAATATTTAGATATGAACATTCAAAACTTGACTGTCTTTGGCGATTCTGAAATAGTGGTTAGACAGGTAAGAGATTCTATCCACTGTCTGTCGCCACATCTTAAAAGCTACCAATCCAAGGTATGGAATTTAATGAATAAATTTTCTGCTTTCAATATAAATTCTATTCCTAGATTGAATAATTCTGAAGTAGATATATTATCTAACGTAGCTTCCAAACTCTTTCCTGTAGAAGGCTTGTCCCCGGATGCATTCTCCATCGAGCTGTTGTTCCGACTATCCGTTCTCGACAACATCACAAACTGGAGAGTCTTCGATGACGATCAATAGATTATTAGCTTCCTGCATATGGAGGAAACTTTTCAAGGCGTGGTGATAGACGAATGCACACATGATGACAATTTGCGCGATTTCATAGTAATACCAGATCCGAGAACTCCTGAATCTTCATCGGACATGGTAAATTCGATCCCTAAATCTGTAGTTAAATTAGAGAAATTTTATGATCTTCAAGATAAATTCAAAAAATCGGTCAACTGTAAAACCGATAGTTCCTCATTATCATATGAAAAAGTAAACTTAGGGACTAAGGATAATCCACAGTGCATTAATCTAGGGGTAGGATGTTCTGAACAAGAAAAAGCTGCATTTATTAAATTCTTCAAAGAATTTAAAGATGTCTTTTCATGGACATATGATGACCTTAAAACTTTCGACCCTAACATCATACAACATGCCATCCCTATGAAACCCCAAACCTCGCCCTTTCAACAGAAATTAAGAAAAATGCACCCTAAGGTTGAACTGACCGTCAAAAAAGAATTAAATAAACTCCTAAATGCTAATATTATTTTCCCTGTTAGGCACACTCAATGGGTTTCTAACCTTGTCCCTGTCCGGAAGAAAAGTGGGGAAATTCGACTTTGCGTCGATTTCTGAAACCTTAATAGAGCATCTGATAAATACAACTATCCTGTCCCACCCATGGAACAGATCCTTCAACAGGTATCTGGTTCTGAGAGACTATCCTTACTGGATGGTTTCTCTGGGTACAACCAAGTCCTGATGTCTCCACCATACCAACTTAAAACTACCTTCCGCACCCCATGGGGCACCTATGCTTATCGAAAAATGCCCTTTGGATTGATTAATGCTGGTGCCACTTTCTAGAGAGCGATGGACATCGCTTTCCGAGGCTTAATCAATCAATCCGTCGTAGTTTACTTAGATGATGTGACTATATTATCTAAAAACAAAATTGATCATCTAGCTCACTTACGAGCCGTTCTACAGTGATGTCGTAAATACGACATTTCCTTGAATCCAAAAAAATCCATTTTCGCAGTAGAATAGGGTAAACTCTTGGGATTTATTATGTCAAGCGAATGGATGATTATCGACCCCGAAAGGACTCAAGTCATCGCAAAACTCCCCCCTCCTACATCCAAAAAATCTATGCAGTCTTTCTTAGGCCAGATAAACTTCGTGAGGAGATTCATCCCCAGTTTCTCCGAAATGGTCAGGCCTTTACGAAATCTAATCAAGAAAGACACCCAATATCACTGCGGACCCCTAGAAAGTGAAGCTTTTAATGCAATAAAAAAGGCCATAATAGACGCTCCTTCTCTCATGAGCCCCGACTTTTCCCAAGACTTCACGCTCTACACTTTTTATTTTGACCGTTCCTATGCCGCTGTCCTAACTCAAAAGAACGCTGAAAACAACGAAGTACCCATTGCCTTTATGAGCTCTGCTTTCAAAGGTGCGGGACTTAATTATCCAGCAATAGATCAGAAAGCCTATGCTATTTTCAAAGCAGTCAAGCATTTCCGGTCTTATCTGTTGAAGTCTAGGACGAAGATCATTGTCCCGTACCCAGCCGTCAGGAACCTGTTAGTGCAGAAAGAACTAGGTGAAAAGAGGGATAACTGGGTCACCTCCTTGCAGGAGTACGACATAGAAATTACCCTAGCTCAAATAGTGAGAGGCCAAGGGTTATGTAAGTTAGTTGCTGACTCAGCAGTAGGACAACAAGAAGAAAACGATATGTCAAACCTAGGACAACACGATCAAAATTCGATCTTCTCTGCACAAAACTCTGTCAGTCCTTGGTATGACGATATAAGATTCTGTCTTGAACATGGGTCAACCCCCCGTCACCTAGATCCCACTAAAAGAAGAGCGTTGAGATTAAATTCTGCCTCCTTTCATTTGGTTAATGGTATCTTGTTTCGTCAAAATTTTGATGGTGTACTGATGCCCTGTCTTGAGAAGGTCGAAGTAGAAAAAGTCTTGCTAGAATTGCATGCAGGAGAAGCTGGTGGTCATTTTGGCGGTGACACCACTTCCCACAAGGTTTTGAGAGATGGTTATTACTGGCCCACATTTTTTAGGGACGCCCATGCCTTGTGTCATAACTGTATTATTTGTCAAAAAGCATCAGGGCGGTTACAGAAACCAGCCTTTCCTTTGCAGCCCGTTTCAGTAGACTCCTCTTTTCAGTAGTGGGGCCTTGATATCATAGGTCCAATCAACCCGCCATCCTCACAAAAACATAATTTTATCATAACAACAACAGATTACTTTACCCGGTGGTCTGAAGCTACCGCGTTAAGAACTGTGAATACCAGTCAGGTAATTGCCTTTCTAAATTCGAATATTATTACTCATTTTGGTATCCCTGAATGTTTAGTATTCGATAACGTTTCTTACTTTTCCTCTCTTGAGATGAGTTAGTTCGCTTTGGAAAAAGGAATTAAATTGAAGTATTCTGCTAGCTATTACCCCTAGGGCAACGGATTGGCATAATCAACAAATAAGAATCTGATTAAAATCATCAAGAGAATGGTGGCTGAGAATCACAAAAATTGGCACAATGCATTGTTAAATGCACTTTGGGCTGATAGGGTAACGCCAAAAACTGCTATAGGTAACTCTCCTTTCTTTCTCATTTATGGCAGAGAGGCAATTCTACCACCACACATTCTTCTTCCTTCACTTCAGCTATCGCAGAAAATACAAGAAGAAGACTGTCCCCCTTTAGAAAACCGGATTAACACTTTGATGAAGCTAGAGGAGGTAAGAGCCCAAGCTAAACGTAAGTTAGATCAGCATCAACTAGTAGCTAAAAGTTGGTTCGATTCTAACTCTACCTCTAATAGGAACTTCGAAGTAGACGATCTCGTCCTAAAATGGGACAAACCGCATGAGGGAAAGGGAGAGCACACAGAATTTCAAAACTTATGGCTTGGACCATTTTTAATTGCTGAGAAGTTGGGTCCCAGCTCTTTCCGATTGCAGAATCTAGAAGGACATCCTGATACCTATCCAGTGAATGGCCAAGCCCTGAAAAGATACTTCGCTTAATGACAACCCTTGTATATTATGTACATATATTTTTCTTTTGTTTGCTTTTCTTTTGCTGTTTTGTTTTTGATCTCTCCTTCGAGTTTATCAGTTTGTGTTTTTGGAAATACACATACCTGCATACTGAACTATTCAGCCGAACAAAACAGAGAATTCCTTCAATGAAATGACTGCTAAGGAAATTGTATAAACATCAATTGTATACTTCTGAAATTTACATCTGTGTTGGCAAAAAAGTCGATTGTTTGAAAGAAGTTAACTGATTTCGATCTCTGAGTAAAGCCTGTCATGATCATCTATTATCTTTTTACGCTGTCCCTATTCCTTAGGGGAATGACTCAGAAGATGTCTCCTTGCCTTAGAAAGTTGGTTCTATAAATGAAACATCTCTGGATCTTAATAAAGGACTGTTCTAAAAAAAAATAAAAAATTCTGATGAGGTCTGAAAAAATATTGTTAAAATATCATAATTTTCAGCGTCACCCCGCTCGACTATATATTGTTAAAAAACAAAATAAATCATTAAAAGAGCTGTGGGAAGTGCTTGTAAACCCGTCGGGATACTGAACATGTCTGCTGGCAACGAGTAAATGCATGCATGACGCCAAGACAACTTCGTCGAGGTACTGAATAGGCCCGCTGGCAGCGAAGCAATGTTGGGTATATGAAAATTCATAAATATAGAACCTCTTGACCTTAAAATGTCCTTTATTCTGATCTGAAACTTCTTGGCAGGATACAGATATTAGAGTGGGTTAAATGGCAACCCTGTCGAGGCTATGGACACCTGCTGGCAGCAGTGACTCTGTCAATAGTATTGGAGATTTTATCTTTAACATCATGGCTCGCTTGTCTTAAGACTGTTATCAACTTTCATCCTTTAAACACTGCTGGAATATGTGGTTAATGAAGATGTTTACATGAATTTTCTGGTTGTTATTTTTGAGTTAGAATTTTTCTCATTATCCTAATCTGAATTTGTTCTTTTTGGGAGAGATAATTGCTTCTACCAGTGTGTCACCATTGTTGGCAGCCAATTCACATTTTTATACTGCCCTTATAAGCTGCCTACACCAGTGTTTCACAAACCTTGATTTTTGTCGCAATCCTTGAATAAAACCACACTATTATTTTTTGCGCTATTTGCACACTTACCTTTGTTTTTGTTTTCACGACTGCAAGCGTGAAAACTTGGTTTTCGAAGTCACATTAAAATTGTCACTGGATTGTTGCAATCGTTCTTAACGATTTGCCCATTGCATTTCCAATTTACTTATCGTTATAAGGTTGGCAAGACCCCTTGATCTGTACTCATTTGGCATTCTTTGATTGATTATATAATTTTTTTTTATGAGTGATTGAGTTTGTGATGCATTGGTGATTTGATTTATATGTTCTTTGATCGATTCACTTGACACATTGGTTTCATGAAAACACATTTGTGTTGTGGTAAGACCCTTGGTATAAATTGTTCCATACAACACATAGTTCATATGATCAAACCCTTGGTGATTTCGAATTGTTGCTTTGGTTTTAAAACTATGCTAACATTATTTGCACACGTGTTTGGTCGATCTACCATAAGGTTTCATTGATTGAATAGCATGGTTTTTAACCTATGCAATAGTGGGTTGAATATTTATTTGCGTCGGCAGTTGTACTATGGATATGAATTTTGTGCATGGGCCGAAATAGATCCACCACCTTCGCACGATCTGTCATTAATGTTTTCCCCCCTATCCCGGTTCACCTTTGCTAGTTTCGGGTAAGCCTGTGAGTGTTCTGCCCCTGCGTATGCTGTGTTTAAACCCTGTCCTGTTCACCTCGCTCACCGTGTGCTCCTATCTATGGCACCGGTGGTGCGCATAGAGCCAAATGGAAACCAAGCCCTGTTACTGTTCGACGATGCCTGTAAGGATTTAGAAGCTAATGGTTGGCTCGTGTTTATACAAAGGTTCGAGGGCTTCAACCTTTCGGTTGCCCAACAATTCACCCTCACCTTTGATGGGTGTAGGGATAAAGTAGGTGACATTCAACTTGAACTCAATGAATAATTCATAAGCTCTGCTACAGGACTAGCAGCCACGGGCCATCGATGGTTTAAAAACTCCAAAGTTGATGAGGTGCCATGGCCATTACTATTTGTATCAAGGAAGGTTGTCTCCTATGATAAAGGTATGCCTATTTCCACCCTTAAACCTAGGTGGAATGATATTTTGGTGATTGTGAAACAATTTGTGACCTGTGAAGGTCGGTATGGCTTGGTTTTTTTGTATCACCTTCGATTATTAATGAATTTCATGGGCTATCCTTTGAACATGCCGCATTACTTATTGCGTAGTCTTTATAAGATGTCTAAGAGGTTCAAACGCGAGAAGGCTGATAGCAACCTGTTTCACCATGGCTTAATTAGACTCATCATCGTCCACCATTTAAATCTTCATGGCAATAATTGGCAAGCCTTTCTGTCTAGAAATGGCTTTGATGATCTAGAGTCTGCTCAAATCGATAAAGCCATGGTTAGTGAGACTATGGTCGGGCCACCCGTGACTTTTCATATCCTTCTACCCCCGACCAAACCCTCGATTTTCCCTGATATCGACCTACCTGACATCATAACAGACAAGATTGGGGTTGTCAAGAAGCCTGTGAGTAAGAAAGTCAAGGGTAATCCTACTGTCGATATCAAGGGTAAGAAGAATGATCGATTGATATCGAGACTTGCCTGGAATAAACCTAATCCAAATGTCGACCAAAAGCCCATAGTTCTGAGCGAGGACTCAGACTCCAATATCGAGCATTTCTTGGCTGAAGAGTACCCCTATTCCCATGGCCTATGCTCTGAGAAACCCTATGACTTTGTTTCTAATTTACCCCCTTGCCTAAAGAACAATTCTAACTACCTAGAAATCAAGCTACATAATGAAACCCTCGGTGATTTAAACAAACCCTCGCCTACAATTTCGAATCCCAAGAAAACATCATGCATCCAATGTAATGTGTGTCTTGAGCACTACTACGTTGACGTTCCATTATTACAATCGAAGATCAAATCTTTAGAGAACCAAGTTGCAGTGCTGTCGAGATAAAGGGATAGGTTTCAGGCTAATGACAAGAAACATAAAACCACTGGTTTGATCATCTTCAGGAATGTCGAATCGACAAAAGCCTTCGTCAATTCCAAATTATCATAATCGAAGTCGTTTCTTATTGTCCAGGTATGAATTTCAACATGATTTTTGCTTTGTAAGTTTGCTTGAATTATTGTAACATATTTGGTTTTGCTTCCAAATTAGCTCTGTTTGTTTTGATTCAAAATGATGCTGTTATAGTTTAAATGATTTTGTTATGGATCCTGTACAGTAGATTCATTTTACTAAACTCAAATGTAGCTATGATTTGGTTGTGCGATTTGGTCATGCCCAGTTTAGCAATTGATCGGTTTTGACTAGGTTTGATTCGTTTTAGAATAATTCTATTGGTTTGAATTAACAAAATCAATGGGGGTTTCTTTCATTTGGATTTTAATTGCATCTGACCTGTACAGGAGATTTTTGTGCTAAAATTAGAACACGGTTATGTTTTGATTTGATATGGTTCTGTTGTGGTTGGATGCCATCGGCTCTGATTTAGTCCTTATGATTTGATTTTCAAACGATTTCGTAGGATTGAATTGGTATGATCTTTTATGAGTGTAATGAATCATTATTAGGGTTTGGTTTGATAAATACGATGTAGTCTATTAAATTAGAAAAATGACTCTGTTTTGTATTGAATCAACATTCTCGTTTGGATTTGGATTACATTCGTCCTGAGAAAAAGATCTATTCGCTAAAATCGTGGAACTATGTCGATTCATAATGATTGTATCGACCTCAAATTTTTTCGATTCGTTCCTGTTTGATTTGATTTACAAATGATTGTTGCTTGTATGAGTTGGATTGGTATCGAAGATAGATTTGATGCTGCTCTCTTGGTTTTGATTTTCAAAAATGATTTTGTTAAGCTCAGATCAACATATTTTGTCTCTGCTGAATATGAAAAACTCGGTTAATAGTTCATTTTGAAATTGATTCAAGTGATGATTTCGTTGATTGTCAATCAGTTCTATCTGACCCCAATTGGCAATAACAAACGTTTGAAAAATACCACATATCCTGTTATCGATTGATTAATTCAATTATGATTTCATTTGTTTCAATTTACATACAAGTTTTGATTTGATTTGCAAATAGCATGATTGTTTGTATATGTTTAATATAGTTATATCAATTTGAAAAACGATCCTGTTGATTTCGTTTGGATTCAACGATGATTTTGTTGATGGCTGAAGCAACATAATCTATTGGTGTCGATTTCAATTGGTTTATGAAAATCATTCCATTGCTGTTGAATTATTTGAGAGATTCTGTTCACCTCGAATTGGTAATAACAAATTGAACAGAGTGTGTACCTCTGTTATCATTTGGTTGACCACGTTTTCTTTGTTTCAATTTGAATACAAGTGTCAATTTGAATGATTCTTTTGGTTTCTAATTAGCAATCAAATATTGTTTAATAGTTTGAATATAATTATTTGAGATTCGGTTTGGTTTTAAACGATTCTGTGTTCAATTTAGACCAGCTACAAAATCACAAGATTCTGTAGCTAGTCTTAAAAATTAGATTTTTGTCAATTATATCAATAAAATATCTTTTAAACTTGTCTATTTTTTTCCTCTTTCAGGTACATACGAATTGCAATGATCAATTGGGAAGGCTGTGGCAGTTTAGGAGATATTTTTGTGATGTTTTAGGTTGTTAGCTTGAGTCAGGAATAGAGATTTGGGATATTATCCCCAGATTTTGTGTAAACTGTTTTGATAATTCCCACAGGGATGTTTTACCCTGTGGGAGGTCTTTAAATACTTGTCATTTTTTGTAATAAACCATCATCATCACTGTGGGAGAACCAGACTATGGATTTATGATTCAGACTGAGACGAAAGTTGATGTCTTGTAACAACTTTCACTTTCAATATATCCAACTTTTGTTTCAAGTATTCTGCATATCAGTTTGCAATTAATTATCGACTACTTTAGCTATCATAATTCTTTGCATGTTGATGTGATTTAATTTATATGCTGTCCATGTCTGATCTCTCTTATATTTAAAAATACAACAATTAGTTTGCTTCTATTTAATGGATTACAGGTTTACCTTATTCGTTAAATGAATCACTTTGTACAAGTCTTTGCACACAGATTTATCTAGCTGCGACGATTTGTAAATCATAAGATTGCTGTAATTTTTATGTCTTCTTTGTCCTGTTATTTATCTTTGAAGAGAACAATAGCTTCTTGTTTATGAGAATTGTGTGGATAATTTGGTGTGGGTTTCTTCCCTCCGAACAGCTAAAACAACTACTATACACAGGACAAACCTGAAGTGTTACTTCAGGTCAGTTTGCTATATTTTGTTTGATAGTTTGTTTGTTAGTATAATATAAGTAGTTTAGATAAATATACTCGTTTAGATACATAGTTAGAATTATTGTTTTAATTGCTTAGCTTAGATAGTTCTTCAGTTTATTTCTTTTTCATAAACTTACAAAAATAAAAAAACAATAGTTTCACTGTCTTAGGACAGATTACAAATGAGTTTTGCAGGTTTTCATTTAAATCTGTAGTTTGTAAATATTGTACATTTGTGATTAAGATTTAATTCTGTTAGTAGTTAGATGTTTAATTTCATAGAGTTATTATAGTATTAGATAGTAAATTGTATATATAATAGTTCAGATTTGTTTATTAGTTTTGTTTTAATTGTTATTTTTTAGATTAGTTCATTTAGAGTAGTTTTTTTGTTTTCTTAGGACTTAGATCGGCTAACGGAGCCGCTAAACCCGTCAGGGTGGGTTATCCCAAACAACTTGGGTTATTTAGGCAACCCCAGACTGGATCCACTCTTCCAGTTGGTGAGCATTCATTTTTGCCCGTCAACAAATTGTAAAATGCATAATGAAACAATCTTGCTTGAATGGTGGTAGCCAATCTCTGAGAAGAGATGTGGCAGATACACACATTCATATGAGCACATTAAAATGAGGACTCCAGGCCTTTTTAGCATAAATAAGTAATCATAAAACCCTAGACATCTAAAAACCTAACCCTAGGAGATGAAGCGCCAACAATCATGTGGGCCCCAATGGGGTAAGTTGGTACATCAAATTTATGAGGTCGTAACTTTTGCATATGATCTATTTTTTAGGTGCACGATAGATTGTTGGAAATTTATATTTGAGGACTACACATTATACCATCACACTCTAAGTCCATCTACAATGTGACTGTGGCAAGCCCAAAAAACTTTTTATAGGGCTTCAAAACGACCCTGGAAGTTTAGGACCCAAAAAGATAGAAACAAACTACCAAGATGAAAATTGAATGTGAGCCAGTTGGAAGAGGTGGGTGGCCACCAATATCCACCTAGATCAATGATCTAAAAGCATCTAGGGAACATCACAAAAGTTTCAAAAGTGTCCTAGGAGGATGAGAATGGCCTCAACAAATGAGAAAGGGAAAAAATTCAAAGTCTTCAAAGATCAAAAAGACCGACATTATCGTGAAGAGCATGTCGTAATATTTCCAACGACGTAAATAGTTCGTCAAACAGAGTTACGGATCGAAATATATTCACATTCAAAGTTTTGGTCAACTTAGCCTAGTCAACAGGTATGAGTCAACATTTGTACTGCTAACATCAACATAAGTATGGATGGCATCAACATCCATAGGGATGACATCAACATCCATACAGAGTACATGGCACCATCATAGATTGACTTGTGTCATGGTAACGTCAACATGATGATGTGGCAGCACCAGAAGCTGCCATGTGTCACCCTTTTTTGGCATTTTCAGGTCGACATGTGGACCAATGAGAAAGTGCCACATGGTAGACCATACAGGATGTGGCATACATGTGGAATCTGTACAGCCATATGGTAGGTGACGAGTCAAGAACAATGGCAATGACTTCATCATGATGACATGGCCTAATGACAATGCGCCACATGGCATGTTGATTCAACACTTTGGGCTGCCAAATGGTTCAATGAAATTGTGACACGTGGCACCCCCAAGTGATTCCACATGGCACCACCCAGGATACACCACGTAGCCTAAGGACAACATGACAAGTGGCATCCAGTCAACAAATGACACACAAGCAGATGAATTGGCAGAGAAGTGGGCCAATGGATGGTCCCACTTGGCCTAGTTATGGTCCGCCACATTGAAATGGGAAAATTCCCAAGGAGGGCCAGAAGCTGAAAATTCAAATTAAAAAGGGTTTTCCGCCTACTCGCCAAATCTGGCAGGTTTCTTCCATATTTGGCCGACAACCAACCCCTCTGCCAAGGTTAGAGGAAGCCCCGCCATATTCAGTGTATCTTCCAAATTAGCCAACAGTCCACCAATTTTAGCATCGGTTGGAAAAACTCGCCAAAAGGGAGGCCTGTTGGTTTGACCCTGAGACCTCCCCCAATGAATGCCTTAATATAAACTACACCAACCAGTTGGGCTAACACCCACTTTGTTTAATCCGCCCAAGTTTTATTTTAAGAGCATATTTTCGCCAATGCACGGGTGGAGGAGCATGCCATTCCACCCAGGTCCATACAGGAACATATTTCTATGTAGTTTTTAGTGCAATAATTGTACAGAGTTGCACATGGATCGAAGTAGAGGTCCATAGGAGGCCTGAAGTTGATAGTGTCCGATGGAGGCGATTTGACAGTCAATTTTGGGTAATTCAGTGATGTGGATCCAATGGCGATGTTTTTTTTTGAAAACAGAGAATCCAATCAACAAGATAAATTATAAAGAAGCCAATGTAAGGATGCTTTTCATTATGTTGTTTTGTCATTAAATGTTGCAGCATAGTATGCTTGATACAGGTCTGAAGGAGCATGGATAGGTTGTAGCAAGACAACAAGATCAACTTATTCCTTCTATTCCTTCTTTTCTTCTCTTCTTACATATAAAACCAATTAGCTATATGTGACAAATAATTTGTGGCACTTGGATGATAAGTGGCCAATAAAGTAGTCAAGAATCTCATAGTTTCAGGATCTTTGTATTGGGATGCATATATGTTTGTATCTGAGTAGCAGATCTAAGTCATTCTATGGCTCCATGATGATGGGGGTCATTTATTATTCTTCCTCTTTTTCTATATTGAGTATGTGGAAATGATGTCCATGCCATTATCATGGATGCCTCATGAGCATGAGAACTTGTGAAGATTGTAAACATTCCTAATCATATTCTGATCTCTTGTTTCCATCACTGAAAAGGTACTTTGGCCTTACAACTTGTAAAGGAGTGACATCATTACAGTGAGGAGAATAAAGTGGTCAATCTTTGGAGCAAGACCCGAAGACGTAGCCTACACCGGATGAACTCTGTCATCAAGGGAAGTGTCATATCTATTATGCATATTATGTCTTATGTTGCTTTTCCATTAATTTCCACACATAGAATATTAAATGCAAGCATGAGATATAACACATAAGGAAGCTAAAGAGGTTTTTATTCACTTTGGATTCAAGCCTATAAATACTTCAACTATAACTTTAATTGCAAATCGCTCAAGTAAAACGATCTATAGCTGACCCTTTGAAGGAGTGACAGAATCAAACAATTATTGGAAACTAATCACCCCCCGGGTTCAGATCAATCAACCATTGTTGTTTCTCCTCCATCACCACAAGAAAAGTGCATGAGTTTAGTAGATACCAATCAAATTAGTATCTCATCAAGACAAGTTGTTGTGGATGACTAGATGGTGGAGGATTTCCTTGGAGCTAATTATACAATAGATAAAATTAGAGGGGCAACTGGTCCACATCATTATGGAGAAGAAGTTCATGTGGTGCAACCTCTTGTTGGACAGTCATATGTTCCAAAAAATAGTTATGGGCATGTCCACTCTCCTCCCAGAATTTATCTTCCAATTATTGAAGGGGAAACAAATGCAACATTGTTAACTCCACAACATGGAGGTCAAGAGTGTCAGAATAGTGGTTCATCATCCCTACCTAGATTGAGTAGTGTGCAATGAAGAAGTCCTAAATGCATTTAGGTGGATGAAATTAGTCTAGAATCACTTGAAGGTAAGTTGCCTAACCATACTATTCATTATCATTCTTATAAAATCATTAAAGAATATTTTTAACCAAAATCCGATGTTGCTAAATATCAATTATTTTTGGATTTGTTAAAATCTATAAGTTTGACTATAGTTAGGAGAATTTTAGGCATTAAAATAGTCAAAATTTTAGAAACAAGTCATCATATTGTTAGAAACCTTGTGGATGTTTTTCAAAGAATTGGTAAGAAATCTTGTTCTATAGACCGTAATGCAACCTGATGTGTCTTGTCACAATCAATTGTTAGTAAGATAAAAAAACATCATTTTCTCCAATAAACCTCTCATCTCATGAAATGAAATATCAAAACCCCTAGAAAGTATTCTCATAGATGAGATAGCCTCGACGTACGTGGCCCAACATATTTTTGGGCTTTCAATGGTAGGCTACTATTGTGAGAAATATTACCTTGCAGATAGGCTAAGCTCCCCTTTGGACCAAGACCCCTATCTTTGGTCCAAAGACAGAAGTAACAAATGGTTTCTAACATCCCTATATATCTAACTCAACTAATCAAGCTAGAGAGAAGAAGAATGTGGCATACCTTGTTGTGATGTTCGCCCTCGCTGCTCCAATACTTGGGCTTGATCTCCTAGCTCCTCAATGCAAATGAAATAATGCAAAGACTAGAAAATGAAATCTTCTTCCTACTCTAGATGATTATATAAAGCATATCTATTTATGAAGATTGAAACAACAATAAACAAGGAAATGTAGAACAAATGAAGTTGAAGGGAATAGGCCAAGTTGATATTAATTGAAAATCCAAAGAAGGAACTTACAAATCATGATTGATGATGTAGTCACTTCTCCAAGCTCTCCCCATCTAGCCCTTGCATGAATCTTGAAATCAAAATGTTGATGCTTCCTCCATAATAAAAGGTTTGATACCTCTAATCTTCCCCCCTTCACCTTGGAAATACCTTCAATATATAGGTTTGAAAGGCACAACCACCATGAGAAAATGAAGGATATGGTTGAGGATATGGATCCTTAAGCTGGGATTAGATCCTAGGATAGATCTCATAGGGTAGGATTATACCACAACAACCTCATCCAAGTCGGAGCTAGCCCTTAGAAAGAGGTGGAGGGTCCCTTGATTTCCTTTAACAAGATTGGTGCTCCCCCAGAGTTGAACACAGGGCACCATGAAGTTCCACTCCATGAAGTTCCACTCCCCCAGTATGGCCAGGGGAATTCCACCCTTCATAAATTCCCCAAAAATGGTCGATATTCCAAGAAAAAGGTGTGTTTTTGGCCTTGAAATGATGGGTTTATTTCTCTAATATGAATTAGGGGTCATGGAAAATGTTTTTCATGGTGTCCAAGGGTTTAGACACTTAGAAAAATGAATTCAAAACTAGGTAAGGTGCATATGACACTTGTGATAGTGCATGGGACACTTAACAATGTGCATATGTCACTTTGCGACACTTCTGACACTTAGGGTGCGAAACTCAATTGTGACATTTTGGTGTGTAACAGATGCCCCCTAAAGTGGGAGGTCAGAAGAGAAATTGATGGCCGAAACACTTTACAAATTATTCAATGCAAGGGTGTTGGATTAGGATAACCTGGCAGAAGCTGCAAATAAACATTAAACAGTATAAAAATATGTTCAATTTCTGAGTTTGGAATACCTATACTCGAATACAAGATGAATCAAAGCATGGTTGTCGACCAATACACTACAGATCCACGAGAATACTGACTAAGTATATGGCCACCATAGATACAATGTGGATCCATACCTCCATGACATGAATTGATCACAACCATGAAAAATAGACACTGGAGCTACAAGATGAAAAAACATAACCACAGATCAATAGAATGTGCATCTATGTGACAATATACACATCAGTAAGATTTATAGCATGGTGATTATACTAAAATATTTTACATGCTCAAATGATCTCCATCGTATCTTGGGAAAAACACATAACAGAGTGAGCTCCCAAAAAGGGACTTTGTCCCGATCCTGATGTGGTATGGATATAGCCATGTAAATAGATGGTTTGATGTCGAACACAGTAGAAACAACTTGATTACCGGTCATTGAGGTAAATCATTAACAAGTGTGAGGGAAATAACCGATGATGAAAATGACTCCCAAGGTACCCTAGTACATTTCACTGAATGTGAATAAATGAGCCGAGGTCTAACACTCGTGGAATCATCCGATTAGAGGTCAATGATGTAAGCCTACTATCTAAAGTGAGGAGGATTTCCATTGAGGCATGCCGGTCCCAAAGTACTAATTGGTTTATAAGTCTAATTCCTAGATGATGTGTTGAAGTCGATAGGAAAAGACTCATTGAAAGAGGGCCATGATGTATCCCCCATCATCGACACGAAACCAATGCAAGAAAGTGATGTAATATTGTAGATTAAATGAATATGGAATGACACCGAAAATGGAAACTGGTAATACCGTAGATGGATGGTTTGAAGTGAAACTTCCCTTGAACATTATGAGGCACGATAATTGACTTGGATGCATTGACTCAATGAGTACCAAGAACATAATGTGAAAAAAAATAAGAGCACTCTTCGACTGGAATGAAAAAGTATAATGACACATGGATTTGGTATTACTTAGAGACAAGCATATTACCCAACTGTAAGACAAGATGCAAACAAGTGCAATGTTCAAGGGAGACAACTCTTCTTCTTTCCTCATTTAGGCATCTGACTACTAATAGGAATATTTTCACTAGATGGAGGAAAATAAGGTTCAAGTATTGGATCCAAAGTATGACTTGATTGGAATGGAGAGGGGTCTATTTTAGCGAGCTTGACATAGACAATGAACTATTCTCGTAAGCATATGTTTCATTTTTTAATGATCTTGACAGAGAAAAAGAATTACGCTCGTCAAGACCAGGTACTACCAAAGGATCAAATGATTCTAGGGATTGTTGCACCTGAGTTGAAATCATATTTAACGTGGAAACATGCACGGTGGAAGGAGAAGGTAAAGGAAAAAACCCTATGAGCGAGGAATCCTTAAGGAGATAAACTCCTACACTCTCAAAACTAGATTTTCCTAGAAAAGGGACATTATTCGTTGTAGAATTGTGGATATATGGAGTTATATAGTCAAGTTGATCAATAGTGATAATTTTTCCTTAATGGGGAAATTGTAAAATATGAAACATCGAAGATGTGACAGTGGTCATCACATAGAAACAACTACGAACAACTAACAAATTGTAATCTAGGGGAACATAAACCACTTCGATATTGACTGAAACAGTTTTACCCTTTAATGTCACAATGAAATATTGCAAGAGTATGTGAGGTTGGAAACCACATCCATCAAACGCTTTCAAGGTGGTAGGAGACGTTGTAAGTTTATGAGAACCAAGGGATTTATAACAAGGCAAATACATGACACAGGTGGTGGATCCTTCATCTAAAATAGTGTGATGGATGTTATTCCCACCAATTGGAATTTAAATTTGGAATTCTAGGTGGTGTGAGAGCCTCTCCTTAAAATAAGCCAAATTAAACGTAATCAATTTTGATTCCTCTGGAGCCATATCCCAATAGATGGAATCAAGGTTCTACATTGACTTGGAAAGTTCTATAGGACTTCGAGGGCTGTCATAGCACAATATTCCTGCACAAAATCTTCAATGATATTGTAGTTTTGGATGACCTGAGTACTTGAATTAAAGTTTCTTTTTGAATTGTGCTCTTAGGCGGGTGCAACACTGCGTCATAAATTGGATTCTCAATCTAAAGAGGAGTGCAATATGGAGGATGAGTGGATGTGGAGGGATGATCAATAACCTTTCCATTAGCATGATCATCTGGAGTAGTGCCATAGGTATTTGCTTGAGTCGTTACATTAACCATCTTAAACATATACACCACATAGGCACTCGAGGAAGCATCCCGATGGTGGGAATGACTAGCGTTGACCCCTTGCAGAGGGGTAGGATTTTGTGCAACCAGATGTTGTTGTTGAACTTATTGGGAGGTAACCTTCATAATTTTAGTGACTGCCTCATGATTAGGGCAGTATTTCATGAAATGTTCTTCCTCACAAATCATGCAAGGAAACTTAGCCTTCCTATTAGGCTGAGTATCAAAAGTATTTGTAGTATCTTGTTGGTCAGATTATTTCTTGGATTTACCCTTGTTTTTCTTCTTACCTCCTAGTTTCTGAGATGAAGTGGAATGGACCGCATTCACCTCGAAGGGTTGAGTAGGATTGCAAGTAGTTTTGGTGTCTGAAACTGGTTTCGTAGCAGGTCTTGTTGGATCACTTGACATATGAGGAGCATGAGGGATCATATTGTAAAGTGTGTCGGATTGGGAATATACCAATTCCAAATATTGAGCATGAATGATATCCTGTTCGTCAGTAAAAAAATTCCCCATAGAAACATCACGGGCGATGGGAGGAAAGAGTGACTTTGTAAACCAATCCGCGAGGATTTGGTCCAGAATCAGAGCCTTAATAAACTCTCTTCATCATCTCCAGTGATGAATATGATCAAATATGTGGGTGAAAGAGGATTTTCAGAGTGAGGTCAAAAGTTATGTACTAGTCTCATACCGTATAGGAAATTGAAATTGTGTCAGGAAATCCATGGAAAGAGAATTAAAGTCGATAAAGGAGTTAAGCATAAGCTCAATATAGCATTTGGTTGTTGCGCCTGTAAGTATTCTCTGAAAAAGTATCAGACAAATAGAATCATCCATCAAATATTTTGAATATAAAAATAAATGGAAAGTCATAACATGATTGTTAGGATCTTCCCTAGGTTTTCCATCGAATTTCTGGATGTCGGACGGTAATTTTGTAGGGATGGCATGCCAAAATAGGGCATGTAGAATGGGATCATTTTTCAAACGCAATAGATCTGGAAGATCTAACATGGAAAATAATGGATGTTGTCGATTGTCATGTGGATACTGGTGGTAACCATGTGGCATGGTAAAACCAGTAGGACCATATCCAGGTTGCGGCGATATGGAAAAACTGTTGGTTGTGGATCCTAATTATCTTCATGATTCATAGGTTTGTTTTAGCCATGCTTGGACCCCATTCCCTAACAAGGGGGTGTGGGGGGGATTGCCCCCCCACAACTGTCTCTAGGGGGACTCATGGGAAGCGCCACCGAAGTGAAATATTGGGAAAAATTGCCATGTAAAATATTGTAATTTCATAGTTAATCTGGACCATTCATTATAAGGTCATAGATCTGATGGTAGAAGTTATGTTAGGGTTTTTTTCCCTAGAAGGAAACTGTCTTTTGTTGAGGGAATTGTATTGCAACTATGTATGTGTGTGAATATTGTATTTTAAGATAGGATATTGTGAGAGAAATAAGAGGAAGTTACAATGGTTGAGCTATAGGTTATATCCCTTCATTTTGTTGGATAATTAAAAAGGAAGGACCTAGTAATTTCTCTGGTGGACATGGCCCACACTTGGTGAACCACATATATGTGTGTATCTATTGTATTGTGTATATTTTGTGTTTTATTTACACATTTTATTTTATTTTATTTCTCCATGATCTTGTTTTTATAACCACTAGTATCAGAGCAAAAGGTAACTTACAGGAAAAGAGGGTTCCTCGTTCGAGTGGGAGCAATGGCGGAAGATGGAAAGTTTAGGGTCTAGAAATTTAATGGAAAAAAATACCAATTATGGAAGATACAGATGGAATATTATTTATATCAAAAGGATATATTCCTACCATTGGGTGGAATAAAAAAGAATTTGATGACGATGAAGGACGAAGAATTGGAGGTTCTTGATAGAAAGGCACTAGGAACGATAAGGCTAATCCTTGCAACGTCGATGGATTTAAATATTTAAAAATAAAATATAATGAAGGATCTGATGGATGCATTGGATAAGCTGTATGAAAAACCCTTGGCGTCCAATAAGGTATTTCTAATGGAGATATTATTTAATATGAAGATGTCAAAAGGTGGGTATGTTGCAGATCATTTAAATAAACTTAATACAGTTACTAATCAGCTAAGTTATGTAAAAGTGGACTTTGATAATGAGGTCAGGGCTCTTATAATATTATGCTTATTGCTAGAAAGATGGAACAACTTGGTCATGGCTATAAGTAACTCTAGCTCTGGTTCAAGCACTCTAAAATTTGATGATGTTGTTGGTGTTATCCTTAGAGAGGAATTGTGACAGAAAACAACAGGTGAGACATCATATAATGCATTGAACATGGACAATAGAGAAAGAAAAAATGATAGAGGAAATGACTCAGGGAACCTTGGGAATTATATAAAGATAAGATCCAAATCCAGACTAGGAAAGATAGAGATTTGGAATTGTGGGAAGAAATGACATCTGAAGAAAGACTGTAGAGATCCAAAGAAACAAAGATATGGACATTAGAAGAAAAATCAAGAAGAAAATGTAACAGGTGGTGTGTTACACGATGATTTGATTCTTTCTATAGATAATATTTTTGAGCCTTAGGTAGGAGATTCAGGGGCTTCGTTTCCTGCCACACCCCATAGGAAAAATTTTCAAGATTATGTTCAAGGTGATTTTGGACAGGCTCATTTGGGTGATGATGCACCATGAAAAATAAAGAAAAAGAATGGAAACCAATGGTTGTTGAAAGAGGTAAGACATGTTATGTATATAAGAAAAAATCCAATTTCAATAGGGTATTTGGGAAGCGAAGGTCATATATCTACATTTACAAATAAGGTGTGGAAGGTCATTAAAGGATCATTGGTGATAGAAAAAGGAGAGAAGGTAGGTACATTGTATTTATGTATTGGTAATACAGATTCTTCTATCCATTTAGCTTCTACAGGAGTGGATTCAAAATTGTGGCATCATAACCTTGGACACATGAATGAGAAGGGGATGCAGATACTTCACAAAAGAAATTTGTTTCTAGATCTTAAAAAAATTGATTTGGATTTTTGTGAGAATTGTGTTTATGGAAAACATAAGAGAGTTAGATTTATCAGTCATAAAGGAAAAGAAGAGTGAAAGGTTAGAGCTTGTGCATACAAATATATGGGGACCTGCTAAGGTACCATCTCTTGGTCGATCTCGTTATTATGTTACTTTTATTGATGATGCAACTAGAAAAACTTGGGTTTATTACATTCAACAAAAACATGATATTTTTGACACTTTTAAAAAATAGAAATCTATGGTTGAGAATGGAAGTTGGCTCAGGTTGATGGACAATTGGTATGGATTGTTGGTTTTCATTGATGTCAGCCATTGGAGAGTGATATTTTATATTGATGTCAATCCTTGGAAAAAGTCCGATAGTGAATTTTGGTAGCACAAATGTTTGGGTAATGGAACCAAGGTTGTTTCATGTATAATGGTACGGGTTTTAATATATTTGAAGGTAAGACTATTATATATGGATATTACATGTCATTCCATTTCTGGTGGTATGTGGAACTTCACATAAATCCTCACGGTTAGAGAGTTATGGCCATGAGAAGTTGGAGAACCCAGGTTTTGGTAATGGACCTAAGTTTGTGTGATGGATAATGGTACGATTTTTGATATATTTGTAGAAAATACTATTATATATGGATAGTACATTTCATTCCATTTCCAGTGGTATGTGGAATGCCAAATAACTCCTCACGGTTAGAGAGTTATGGCCATGTGAAGTTGGAGAACCCTCATGAGTCATATAGAAGCCCCAAAATGTCAAAGTAGTCAAAGTGGTTTAAGATATTTTTGAAGGTAAATAATAAAGTGAATTGATGAGTGTACTATAAATCAAAGAGAATAAAAAATAAATTATTTAAATAATAAAGTTAATGGATAAATTACTAAGTGGACAAGTGGTTAGAAGTGGGTTAACCCTAAAATAAGGAAAGTGGGTTAAGATGGTTAAAAGATAACCCCTTGAGGAAGCTACATGACAGTATAAATAAGAGGCAAGGCTCTCTCATTTTAATCACACTTGAGAATATTGAATATCTACAAGTGACTAAGGTAACCAAAGGATATCTAACCCGAATTTCAGAGTGAAGGTGAAGTAAAGAAGGCCGAAATTCAAGGGAGGATAAATTCTTTTGATGATGCTTTCTAAGGTATGTTATTTACAAGTCATCTCACCATTTTCGCCATAATTGTTTTTTAGAATGATTCATACCATGAAATTGGGAGGCCTTTGAGAAAAAATATCCAAGTAGTTGTGGTACAAATTTCATCTTGTGGGTCGTTGTATTTTTGGAGTTACACTCCGTGAAAAACAAGGTTTGTGGCTAGTCCTGAAACAAGTCTAAAACGAGTGTTTCGGGTAAAAACATCATAACTTCTTCATAAAAGATCCACATTTAGTAAGACCAAATGTGTTAGTTAGAGTATATTCTTTAGTAATCTGTGTACACTTTTTAGATCCATAAAACAAATATTCTATGCGGGGCACGCTCTACAATTTCTCTCTCTAGAATAAGCTAGAATTCAACAAGGTATGCCATTTTTGCTATAACTCCTTTTCTAAGAGGTTCCAAGTAGTGAAATATGGAGGCCTTGCATAAAAGACACTGAAGAACATTGTGTACCATTTTCAGATCTTTCTTCATTACGAGTACATAGTTATGATTATTGCAAGTTAGGGGTGTTGAATAATCCAAAATTAGTCATGTGAGACTTAATTTCATAGGGAAGGCGAAGTAAAGAAGGTCAAATTCAAGGGAGGATAAATTCTTTTGATGATGCTTTCTACAGTATGTTATTTACAAGTCATCTCACCCATTTTCATAATTGTTTTTTAGAATGATTCATACCATGAAATTGGGAGGCCTTTGAGAAAAAATATCCAAGTAGTTGTGGTACAAATTTCATCTTGTGGTCGTTGTATTTTGGAGTTACACTCAGAAAAAACAAGGTTTGTGGCTAGTCCCAAACCCAGTCTAAAACAAAGTTTGCAAACATCATAACTTTTCATAAAAGATCCGTTTACTTAGTAAGACCAAATGTGCTAGTTAGAGTATATTCTTTAGTAATCTGTGTTACTTTAGATCCATAAACAAATATTCTAGCGCGGCACGCCTCTACAATTTCTCTCTAGAATAAGTTAGAATTCAACAAGGTATGCCATTTTAAGGCAATCCCTTTCTTTGAGATGTTCCAAGTAGTGAAATATGGAGGCCTTGCATAAAAGACACTCGGCTAACATTGTGTATCCACATTTTCAGATTCTTTCATTACAGTATACAGTTTGATTATTGTGCTAGGTGTTGAATAACTAAAATTAGTCATGAGACTAAAGTAAAGTTTGATAAAATGCTAGTCTCTTTAGTTGTTAAAGTTAAGGAAGGTCTTCAGGTATGTGATCACATACACCAAGTCTATTACAGAGTTAAGCAAATCAGATTTATATGATGAAATTGATGGAGGATTTTGCTTCAGGTATTTTACGATAAACAAGTTGTATAACAGGGAGGTTGTGGTACATGGTTTGATTTAATGATTTATGGTATTTGGTTGCGGATAGTGTGATGTATTTTTAGAGAAATTTTGATGGTTTTATTGGTACATGTATTTGGTATATGGTTGAGGTACATGTTGGGCGCATGGCTGAGACAATTAGTTGATGAGCTGGCACATACATGAGGTGTATAGTTGATGATGTTGGTATATCTTGATGAGTAATAATTTATGTGTATTTGATTTAAGATTTGGTACATATTTGCGCATGGTTGATGCAATCAAGGATGGTACAGTTGAGGTACAAGTTGGTGCATGGTTTATGCACTTGTTTATGATACAGTCACACATAAGTTGTTTGGACAAGTTATTGTGACAGTTTTGGTGCATGGTTCAAAGTTACAGGCTGCTGGTTGGTGTAGGTTGATTGGTACATTTACAATAGTATATCTCACATTGATAGTGTGACAATGGTTCCATGGACATTATAATTCTACATCAAGTTGGATGAAGCAAGGACATGTGGTTGTAGATACCTTCGTTGTAGTTGAAGAACATAGGGGTCAGCCTTTCTAGCTAGAAGAGAATTGGGGAGTTGGATATTCCCCTTAGGGTTGCAGCCCGAGAAACTAGGGGTTGGAGCTCCTCTAGTTGCAGTTTGAAAAAAAGGAAGTTGGTTCTTCCAATGAATGCAATTATTAAATACATATAAGAAGAAGCATTGGTTTTCTCCCTTGGGTTTCCACATAAAACATTAAAATTATGTATGTGTGTGATTTCTCATTTGTTCATTGTTTATTTACTCTAAACTATTGGATGATAATGCTACATTGATATAACACTTTCATTTTATGGTGAAAGAGGATTAAATTGCTCTATCACATCGATTCATCCCCCCTCTCAAGAATCCAACAACTTCATTATTGATCAATGCAACTAGAAAACTTGGGTTTATTGTATTAAAAAATATATGATATTTTTAACACTTTAAGAAATAGAAAGCTATGGTTGAGAATGAGAAAGGAAAAAAAGGTTGAAGTGTCTTAGATCAAACAAAGGAGGTGAATATTTAAAAGGATTTTGATCATTATTATTCATGTAAATTACGGGATTCGTAGAGATAATACAATTCCAATAAAACCACACAAAAATGGTGTGTCAAAAAGGATGAATAATGACAATCATGGAGCATGCAAGGAGGCATGAGATTGCATGCATGGTTTCCTTACCGTTTTGGGAAGATGTTGTAGATAAAGATGTTTACTTAATAAACAGATTCACTTCAAGCTTTCCTTGATCATGGCATTCCGTAGGAGGCATGGACAGGTAAACTACTCATTTTCAACATTCCCTTTCACTAGAAGTACTTGTCCATATTGATAAAAAGAAAATAGAACAAAGATTGAAGCAAAATACAAGAAGTGTACCTTTTATTGGATATGGTTTTAATGATTTTGGTTGTCGCCAGGGATTATGAAAATCAAAATCATTAGGAGTAGAGGATGTCATATTCAATGAGAAGTTCAAGTACAAATATCGCTTGTAGGGAAATAAACAGGAAAAAGAAACACATAATACGCGTTTAATGAGATCACTCCAAAATTTTTTGCAAAGGTGATTTCAAAAATCAAAATTTACAACAACAGACCATCAGCAATTCTCAAAATCCCTAGTGTTGTTATAATATCTTCCGCTTTAAGTATAACCCCCGAATCCATACTCTCCTTCATTGTATTATTTTATTGTTGATTGATTCGTGAACTTAAATTTACGAATAGGAAATGAAGTTAGACACTAAAAACAAGTGGTAGCAAGGGCTGAAGAGTAAGTGGATTCCTTTGTAAATAACTATATTTGGGACTTGGTTCATGTAACACCCTGTTTCCCAGTTTGTAACAACTATATTGGCCAAGAGACTCATGGAAAACTCAAATATGTGAATGTTTGATTTTGAATGGACCTTAGTAAAAGGTGGATGAATGTAAATTATGTTATTTTAATAGAGAATGATAAATGTGTTGCATGACTGCTGGAAAGGGGGTGTACTAAGAAAAACCATGAACGTGGTATGAAAGGATGGTGGAGGGTGTTTATGGATAAATTCGTGATGCGGACATTGCATCAATTCCTTCAAGATCCACTGATCCGGGAACAAACCATAACGTATCATCATCACTTTTCCCTAGATCTAACTATTGAATGAACTAAGATGAAAATGATAGTGTTCATAATTTTGAACGCCTTCCTTTATCTCTGCTTTTTCCTTCTGTTCGGCGTTTTGGTGTCGTTACAATTACAACAACACAAACCAACTGTAATAACAAAGGCATTAATATATTCAATACCTAGTCTATATGATCAAGGAATCATGGGCTATGATGACATCATCATTATGGGAAAGGACATATTCATATACGTATTAACCGGGAAGAGAAATATGTCAACCCGGGATTCTTTGATAATGTGAACTTTTCATGGCTTTTGACACAGACACTTGCTCATGCATGGAGAAGTTCAACCACAAATGATCATTTGTAATGTCTTGTTGTCAGAGCTTCATAATCCATACATTCTTGCACCAGTTCTCCAATGAATCCCTTAGCTAGCTTGCTTCTTCTTACTTGTTTCTGTTTGTTAACTTGTTAATCTTTTTCCTCCATAAGCAATCTCCCTCAATATATAGTAGAAGATTGATTATTACTGGATAGGAATAATCCCAAGATATCTGGAAAGCCAGTACTTTGCCAACCATTCGAATTCCAACTCATCCTTCTAGAAGATTCCTTCTAGAAGAATCGAGAACTTATTCATTTTCTCCTTTAGAAACATGTCTGCACCCTAACCATTAACATAGTGCGGAAAGTCCGCAGTCCAGCTGAATGCAGCATGCGGAAATTAAGGATTTCCGCAGGAGAGTATATAAGCAGCCTGCGTACCATTCTTAAAATATGATTTTGAGAAAATGATTAATGTAACCTTCTTCTAGAAAATGTTCTTAATGAAGAGTTTGATCTTCTATCACCATGACATGATCATGTTACCATCCCGATAACCAAAAATGTGGATAACAGAATGCCCCCCAAAGTCGGAGAGTGGAATTAGTGACAGTCGATTGACTTTGTAAGCTGCATGTGTGTGTCAAGAACCAAAAGCACATCTAATCGGAGACCTGCAAACATTCAAGCATCAACAGAGTATCATATATATCCATTCTGAGGTAGGCATTCCCATACTCAGATCATATACTGACGACATCATAAACAAAGGTCATGGCCACCAATCATACACTGTGGATCCATGTAGTCGTAATATAGCACAGCCACTG